>JAOVYX010011058.1:23816-98219 GCA_035668315.1 Drosera spatulata | reverse complement strand
AAAATTTGGCCGATTGTAAGTTGGGCTTGATTAATAGGCCCAAGGATTGGGCTTCACAGCTTGGGCGGGGTCTATTTATCCAGTTCTGTGCCAACGATTGAGGCCAGTTCTCATCTCCTTGATCTGTGAATTATGCTCTACTGCAAATTAGGACCGACCTTTGTTAAAATAATGGTGATAGTGACCCAAGATAGGTAGAAATGGGAAAATGTGAACAGTGAATCCGAAATGGAGTAGATAACAACAGTACAAGCATTGGACCGATTACTTCTATTTTACACTTCATCATCATTATAATTTGGTGCACCGTTTTGAAATATTCCCTCAATCCCATATAAATTTCGATATATTAATTTGCCATGATTATTAAAAAATAGATTAATTTTATTCATTTTTATTAATATGTCTTTATTTGTATAGTGAGTAGATGAATAGTAATTATGAGTGAATAGAAAAAATAAAAATGAAAATTATGAGTGAATGAATAGAGAAAAAGTAATATTGAAGAAGATGATTTGTTATAAAGTAAGGATATTTTAAAAATTTTGTCATAAAAAGTTTACTAGTTTAGGAAATGTCGCATTTCATGTGAGACATCCAAATTTAATAATGTGTCGTAATCTATCTGGGATAGACGGAGTATATATTATTGTTTTCGTTCCACGGAAAGTGCAGTATGTTGATCGTACACATATGCCGAGATGAATTTTGACCCATCTCGTTGAACGATCAAATAATATTTTTTAAATTTTCATTAAACATTAATGTTATTTTTTATTGTGTAGTATACTTGACTAAAAAATTTTCATTTTTATATCGTTTAATCATAAAACGAAGCTCAACAAAATATATACTCTCTCAATCTCAGATAAATTACGATAAATTGACTTGACATAAAAATTAAAAAAACTCTTTGACTTGATGGTTTTTCCTATACTACCATTGTGAGTGGGTTTGGTTTGTGAGTGAGTTGAGAGAAAAAAAATAAGAGAGATTAGAATAAAATTATGAATGGATAATGAGAGAAAAAACAATGATGGTGGAGATGATGTGATATAAAACGGGGGTATTTAAGATTTTTCACCTTACAAAAATTGCTAAATATGAAAACGTTGTAATTTATATGGAACGACCAAATTTAGTAATGTATCATAATTTATGTGGAACGTAGGGAGTACGAAATAATATTAAAAGTTAAAATATTGTATTTTTCATGGGACGGAGAGATTATATCATAACGCACCTAAACTTAAGTGAGAGTGGTGACCAATTAAGATCAACTATCAATATTAAAAAACATATTGTCTTTGTTTCAATTTAATTATAATATTTTGATTATGTGTATTCGTTCAAAAAACATTATTTTTTGAAAAATCGTCATGAAACATTGATAATAATTTAAGTTAGTTACTTCAATCTGATATCAATGACGTAATTTTTTTACGTGATCAAGAAGAAAAACAAAATTTTTTAAAATATATATTAAGTAATAAAAAAAAATTCAACGTTGAAATTAAATTGGGACACAGTGAGCCACGGAAAAACACGGCCTGGAACTAAATACTCCGTATCTTTGTATGTTGTATTCAGAATGTCTTGGTGTGAAAAAAACACCCTCTTTAATGGACTATAGATTCATGGCACAAGATCGTCTGCTGTGCTGTTCTACAGCAGGAGAAATCCAAGGGTGAGGAAGAATAACAGTTCGACATAGGCTCAGTTTTTTTGATACTTTATTGTGATCCAGTGATGATGTTTATAGACAGTACCGGTGCTGTTGAGATTACACAACACACAATTCAACTCCTGGATTTCATTATTTTGAAGAGTGGCATCAAAGCTCTCCCCACGCTGCCACACGTTTGGAACCGGAATCACCGCAACAAATCAACCTTTTATATAAATACGAATTAATCTTTTATTCCATCAAATAAAATCGATTATATGAATATAACGACTACATAAAACAAGGAATCACTGTTCAAATATAATTGTGAGGGCATGGAAGTTCCTTGGTTGCCAAAGCATCTAAAGTTCTGAACAGGCTGTTAATGCCAGTAGCTTGTCTGCTGGTCAAAAGTTCACAGCACAAAACCAATTAATGGTCTTGTTGCTAGGGTGAATAAATGTACTGCACAGTGATTCACGCATTTTGACCACGAAATTGTAGCGATGTTTATGGGTTTGAACCTTCTAAGTCTTATCTTTGATCACCAATGATCAGTGTTTAAAATGGTGAATGGTGATAGACCAAACAATCGTCTGTACCGCTCCTCAAGACAATACACTCAATATCATTTGTAACGATAAGATTATATACATCTCATTCTTTTGAAACGTTTTTTTTTATGGTTGGAATGGTTGGTTTGTTGCTGTTACTTTTTTGCGATGGGGACTTATTTGAAATGAGAAATTTCAAACATAATCAACGAAAAACGCACATGTAATTCTAGTTGATTTTTTTCCCCAGGCAATATGATTAAATGAATAGAAGATTTTAGAAGAGAAAAATTTACAGAATATGTCAAATACAATAACTATATGACTTGTCATAGCTATATTATGACAGTGGTTAAGAAACAATGCACTCCAATGGGAAACAAAATTCATAGCAAATTTTGGCATTAGCCAAATCTTATGTGCTATTTGACCATAAAAATAACAAAAGTTATTTTTTTGTCTACCCACAAATTTTGATCCACAAATATCAACATAAGAAAATAAACTATGTGACACTCCTGTATCCATTGATTTACTATATAAGGATAATATAACACGACTAGCACCGGAACAACATTGGTAAATTTTAACAAATGATTATTATTCATAATCAAAATAAACATTTGCTTATATCAAAATGCATATTACAGTTGGATTTACTCTCAAATGCCAAATAGATGGGTTAAAGAAACAAAAGGCATCTTCAAGGACACCCACCAAGAACTCTCAAGAAAGCAAAGCACCCTTCGGTGTGGTTTCAAATATTCTTGACCCCTCACTGTTCGGCTTCCTTGCTATTGTCCCTTCTATTTACAGCTTCCCCACTTTCTAGTGTCCCTCTTGGCTCCATACCTTCATGCAACACTCGTTTTCAGGATTGCGCAAGGAAACTAATCAAACCTTTACCTCATCGGATGTGGTCGATCACATAACTTCGACATATATCAACCAATATCTGGCCACATATGACTCTGGCTTCAATTGCACTCGGATAGGGTTCAACTATGCATCTGCACTGAACTGGAATATGAAAACTTCGCCATATTCGGCTGCCTGGTTTCATCCAAAGAATCGACACAACAATGAATTCAACCGATGGTGACTCAGGAAATACGATTCACTTGGACGACCTCATCAGTGAAAGTGAAGGCCTAGGCGACGATAAAAAATCAACATAGCTCAAAGATATACATGACTTATAAAAAAAAAAGTATAAAATAATGGTTCAGATAAAATTTGTTTTCTGGATATGAACACTTCTTCACCCTGTAACCAATCCCCTAACAAATACTCCACTGGAAAAAGTTGAATCAGATCTCGATTCAATCGAAACCTCAAGCAAGATCAACAACATATGAAACTGGGTAACAAAAAATATCGATCACGAATTCTTACTGGCATAGATGAGCAAGGAGAACTCGACTCTTTCAAGCTCCTTGTTCTCCTGATGAGATATCATATTCTTCTCCCCCTGTTGCAGCCACAACCTGTTATCCATCCCACTTCGTGTCCTAAACATAAACACAGCAGAGCCACAAACAGGGTTAAAGAACCAATCATGAACATCCCACAGCAAATCAACAAGCAACCCATCGACGAAAATCGTCTGATTCCCTCTAAAATTCCACTCCAGCCTCTTCACTTTCGTCACGGTCTTCTTATCGATACTAACTGACAACACTGGCTGCTTCATCCCCTCGCTCCCCTCGACACACCGGATCATGATCTCGTGGGTGACACCCTTCTCGCAGAACTGTGCCTTGGTGGAGTAAAGGCCGTTCCCTGAGTAATGCTCTCGTCGTGAGATGAGACAGAATTTGGCCATCTGGGTTCCATTTTTGAGCTTCTTGTTGGCAAGTTCCTGAGCCAAATCTCCAAGAACAAGACCCAACTCAGAACCAACCATCAACACTAGACAGAACCCATCAATGGGTTCAGGACCAGAACCGTAGGTGGCGTTCGACAGGTCCCAGAAGACGGTTATCTTGGAACCGTCGTGTTCGAAAGATTTGCTCCCTTTCTTCTTCCTGAAAAGCCTTGAAATGGCATTGTTGAGGTTCAAGGAAGTTGTTGATGGATCATCACCAAAGCCAACATTGAGGCCTTGACCCATATGGTTCCTGCACCATGTTAAAGTCACCAAGAGCTGCCCCTGGTTTGACAGCGCGATCCTGTATTGACAGATAACAGCATTTTGGATTGAAGGGGAAGGGGTTTGGCCATGGGAGATGCAAGATTGAATTGTGGAGCTTGAACATGTTGTTTCTGATATCCTCACTGCATGTTCATTGAAGCAAGTCGCCATGTCCCTCATCATTGGAACACTACTTGGTTGATTTTTGTGTTATATGCTTACTAGGAGGAGAATGGAGAAATTGGGTTTTGGGTATTTTTGGAGATTGTAGGAAAGTAAAAACGGAGGGAACAAAGGATTGAGAGTTTGAATGAACAATGTCAGATGTCCAACTCTTGGAGTTATCTGCAGAGAAGAGAATCAGAAGGAAAACAGGAGAATTCAGGTTTCTGACAGAGCCATATGTTGCGTCTCTGTATTAACTTAAATATGTTCATTTAAGTATTTTTTATTAGTATGACCCGATATGTTAATTGTCGTCCTCTCTAATACTACATACGAGAACGATTATTTTAAAAAAATCAAGCCGGGCACCATATGAGGGAAAATTATTGGCGTTGGACCAGGGACTTAGGATCTACCAATAATCACATGTCATTTAATTATCCCCATGAGCTATTAAATTAACGATTTTGCCTATAACTTTTTCTTAAAGGACCCCAAACTTTGAGAGTTACATGTTCCCCAATTCCCAAATGCAAATCTTCCTTATAACATTCTCTTGACAGTTGCTTAAAAGCTAAACCGATTACCACAATTGTCAAGTCATTTTCTTGGAGATTATGGAAGATCTCATACAAAATTATCATCAACACTGTGATTTGTGCTTATGTTATATACAATTTCACCCATTGGATGTGCAGAGTCCAGGTAGGGTGGCCGACAATCATTTGCAAGGAATATTGCAGGCATATGAATGCCCTGCATTAGTCATTTCTTAAGAGGCCGTCGATATGCCTTTGGTGGAAAGTAAAGATAACAAAGATCACTAATGCGGCCATGAGTGTTCGTGACAATGCTTTGCCAAGGAGATAAGCCAGATGGATGTTTAAGACAACAACCCAGATAACTCCGTCAAGTAAAGACATTGGGATAAGTTGAAGATTGTAACAAAGGAAAAACGAGAACCCAGAAGATAAACTAAGCTGACCCAAAGTGATGATGGTTATGATATTTCACTGTCCCTCCATGAATAGCCATGTGGAGACATCAGAAAGCAATATGATACAGGCTAATAAAGACCAAGGGAGGGTTAATGTAATTAGTTTCCTGTCACAAGTTATGTTAAACATTTAGGTATAGATTATGATAGGAGAAGGCTTTTTTGGACCCACAAAAAATTTAAATCAATTCTATGCACCAACCAACTCCTGCCCATATCCTAAGATTGATAGACATTGCATGGTTTTTGCTTTTGCTTTGCCATTTTAATCCTTTCATGACAACGATATACGTTGGCATTGCCATGTTAACGATAATTCAGGTCACGTCGTTGCAGTTAGACTGAAGAATCATGGAACAAAAGTTCTATACTTCATGAACATTACCATTAAGAAAGATAATGCACTTCAGATCAAGACTTGGAAGCTACTAAGACGACAAAGAACTTGATAAACGATTTCATCAGAAAGGAGCATGTCAATGATAAAATTTCCGAGAACTGAAATCAAATAGTTTAGTTTTAACCCTCTTAACGCCTGCCTAAAGGAAGGAAGAATAACGAGGAGGCGTTTTCTACCCCTTTGAAAGAGAGGCGGCTTCTGTTATGGAATCTAATTTCATCCACTCAAGGGCTCTAGGCCTCTAACTTTATAGACAATACAATGACTGGACAATTCTACTAAAAATCATGATAATATATTAATCGAGGAATTAATTTTGTCGAAAATCTAAATTTATGATAGAAGTCTCACTAATACATATCTTTGTTGAACATTCACCTCCTAATCTCCATAACTATATTTCTTAGTTCAATAAATCATCCTAAGACTATCCTTATTTTGTTGAATTAAGAAAGATAGCTTTGAAAGTACTAATAATTTAACTTAGCCTCCTTAAATGTTAGTAGTCTCCTAGGTTGATTATGAGAAATTAGTTAAGAAGAATAAGAATTATGATTATATAATTAGTATATAAGGGATGTTTAGCACCTTTGTTTATTATCATAAAAAAACTATGTGAGTGGCAGGGAAGGAGGCCAGAGAGTGGAAGAAGTGGGAGAAGTGGAGGAGTGGGTGAAAATACCCCATTCCGTCCCACGATACGTCTCGTTTACTCCATTATTTGTCCAAATTTTATAATATTAATTCATCAATAATTTATTTGCATCGATACATTTACCCCATACACGAAAATATGACCTCTTGAGTCATAATCAATTATTTATGGGATTAAAATTGCTAGGCCTAACGCGCAACGTTTATAACGTTATAACGTTATAATGTTATTCGTTCGTAATGTTTATTGGAGCGTAGGACTAACCATTCCAAACATTCCATCATTATATTTAATTTAGTAATCAAATATTTCACTGGATTAAATCTATAATCCTTTTAACACGATTATTTTAAAATCGTAACGTTATATATTCATTTTTAAATTCTCAAAATTTTCCGGATATTACACCAATGATCAAGTTACAGATATTTTTACGAAGGGACTTAACAAAGATAAGTTTGATGAGTTCAGAAAGCACTTGAAATAATGACTCGTTTTTTGACAAAGAAGAGATTAGTCGTTGATGGGGGAGTGTTGAACATTCACCTCCTAATCTCCCTAACTATATTTCTTAGTTGAACAAATCATCCTAAAATTAGCCTTCTTTTGTTGAATTAAGAAAGATAGATTTGGAAGTTTTAAGAAGAAGAAATTAGTGACATTAAGAAGTTTAATTACAAACTAATAATCTAGCTTAGTCTCCTTGAATGTTAGTAGTCTCCTATATTGATTATGAAAAATTAGTTAAGGAGAATAAGAATTATGATTTTATAACTAGTATATAAAGGATGCTTAACATCCTTGTTTATTACCACAAAAAAACTTAGAGAGTTTCCTAAGTATAAAAATAAGTGCAACGCACATAAGAACTAAGTGTGCATTTGTAAAATGATTTCAAATAAAATGCTGTATAAATTGTGAGTGCCAAACACAATTAAAGCGTGATTGTTTTTATAAATATACGGTTTTGTAATATTCTACTCTTATTAGAAGTTACAATTCTCGATATACTTTAGTTCCGACGATCTGTTTTTTAAACAATCTTAACAATATCATTGTAAGCATTCACCTGAGACTTTTCCATAATCAAAAGATTTAAAACGGCTTGAAGTTAGATTAAAGAGAAAGAGGAACGATACCATAATCTGTAACTCACAAAAGCATGTAGACTGCAAATAAGTTCTTGAATGTGAACCATCAACTGGGTCCCCCTGCAACATGTCCTCATTCATTATGGCCCAGAATATGTTGTGCATGTTGCCGAAAAAAATTAAAATAATAGAGCATATGACCTGAAAAAGTAAACCATGTAGCAAGCCATAAGTGGCCAAGGACCAAGTTTTGGAGTTGCTACGGCAGCAAAAGGATAATGAGAATGTTTATTGTACCATTTTAAGAATGCGTTCGAATTAATCAACATTTCATGAGATTCTCCAATAACCCGCCAAGTAGAATAAGAACATACTCGGTGTGTTTGTGAGATTCAAAACAAGGGTTGTACCTGGTATTTGAACATGTCGGAATCTGAATTTGAAGTTCGACGTATATCCCGATCAAGATTCGAACTACACAAACACATTTTTGAATGTCAGCTTAACCTTTTCTATTTAGATTTCATTGTTGAGTTCTCCCTGAAAGAGCTTTCCACCCTAAAGCACCAATCACTTTATCCCGCCTTTAATCTCCCATTGCATGTAACAAGAACTAACAACAAATACTGAAATCGCGATATGAGGTCATCAACTAGGTCAGAGCTAAGTTATTCGTACCATGTCATCTGGAATTATCATTAAAGAACTAATTGACCCAATGGAGCTATCGTGAGAAGCTTCCCATATCTCAGTTCTCACGTCTTACTTGTAAAGGAAGAGAAAGGGCAACAGGGAGATCGTAACTGACCTTTTTTCAACCAGTTTGAAGCTTTCCATGTCTGGTGGGTAGGAGCGCTAATCAGTTTTCGAATGATGGTCAAGATCATCACTTGCCTACGAAAGAAAAATTTACAACAGCTCATAATCAAACTAATCACAACAACGTAATCAGATTAGGAAAATGAACAAGGAACAACGACATTCCAACAGAAATAACACGTCTTTGAGAAAAAAGAACTGATTTCAAATGGTTTCCGCCGATGCACTGTCGATGTTAATCGCAGAGCGTCAAGTCTGATTCAAAACAATTTTATGCTTGCAAGCTTGTACGCTAAGTCGCTCAGATTAACTTGTTTCTACATTACTTGATATGTAGCCGAGTCAGCAATAAGCTTTTGAAAACAGTTGGTTCTAAGTCGTTAACAAAGAGAAATCTTAAGCACAAATTGGGCATACCCAAAGCTCAACCTTCACATTAACTCGACCAATAGTAGAGTCGTTCACCAAAATCAATCTATACAAAGCCATGTCCCACGCTTTGGACATATATTAAGCATAAATCCAAAAAATTACCCGAGGATTAGCCCCTAAAGAATAATGGAAAATACACAGCACGGTTATCCAGAAGTACCACAGCCAGAAGTATTTCAAGATACTGAAGATGTCATACCAAGCTACAGGACGCAAGCCTGACACAATTATGATTTCTGCTTTCCACATTCCGTTCACAAAAATCATTCTATCCTGGCTTAAACATGAAGAGAGCATATTCAGATCCTTCACCAAGAAGACAGAAAACTTGATTTCTCAAAATAGAATAGCAATAAAATGACAGGGTTTCACCGATTACAAGTCTAACACATCAATCTCAAAAGGACACCAACATCAGCTTATACCATGTGGAATGAAATATCAAAAGGAGATCTTGTCAAAAAAAAAAAAAAAAAAGTATCAAAAGGAGATTGCCTACGTTACCATAAATGAAACAACTAGATCAGCCATTCACACGTCGTACGTGCTGGTGGGGAGTCTGATAGATGATGTTGCTTCCTGAATGCTACTGATTCTTCATGAAAAGAAAGCGACCCGTTAGTCATGTATTACTTTCACTTATGTCCAGTGCAAAAGACAACTGCTTATGATGAGATAAGGCAAGAGAATTTTGTACCCAGTCTTATTCTGCAGAGCTAGAAAGCATCTTCAACGAGAGATTCCAGCTAACCAAACATTGTTGAGAGGAGTGTCTAACCAACAAATCAAACTCAGCCCGAAAATACTTTAATATGTGTTTGGAACCTAATAAGCTGCTATTCTTTTTTTCTGATGAACTTTGATTCATACGAAAATATGCAATGGGTATAACAACAGAAGCATATGCGAAAAGACAGAACAGGCAAACCTCCAGTGCATGACTTGTGACTAAGCCAACAACCTTTACATAAATGCATATGGGGATGACCTATCAATTTCACTTGATGATACATCATACATGAAGAAAAATAAACAGCTCAGAAAAGAAACACGCAGAAGATGATTCACGATTTTGTGGTTTTTGAGATGCTGATTGCAGGCTAGAAATTCATAATCTAGTCACTTAGTAAACTACAGTTAGAAGTGAGAAACGAGGATGTACTTAATAAGTTCTCGAACGATTTGTTGTACTTCCGCGAGGGAGTTATTTGATCGAGTTTCAGTTTTCAGCTGTCCCTGGATAATAGTTGGGGAAAAAAGCGACATGTTACCAAAATGTTCAATATGACAGCAAAATCCAACCACTTGAAATCGACGTAAGAGTAGGCACAACATATAAAGCACGTCAATGAACAGGCAATGTGAACAAAGGAATCCCAAATCCGGTAATTATTGTCAAAACGTTATCACTGATGGGATTACAGGAAAAGGGGAGGCAGCAGGCGGCTTTAACTATAAGTCCTGGCAGAGATCTTTCAGTTACGTCACATACATGACTAAACAAGAGACTCCTGTTGGTACTCCTAAAGTGCAAGCTTAACCATCCCAAAATGCTATTAAGCAATGTTAATTGGTACTATTACCACTTAAGTGGCCTCTTAAAATGTTTCCCACTTCTACTCTCACTCAACTAAAAATCTTCTAGGGCAACTTCGCGATGTGGACCTCATCCAAGAATAACTCATGAAGGAAGCTGTCAGCTGTGCCTATCTATACAGAGACAGTCTCCTAGATACAAAGGGCAAAAGGAAATGATAAGTGGCACAAAGCTTCCAATGCAAGGGGGAGAGAGATGATGCAAAATCACGCAACAAACTGAATTGCATAACATGATTCCAAAACTCCTATAGGTGGTGTAAAAGCTGACAATGAAATCGATTCATTCTAAAAACTATTCGAGTATAGTGAAAGGAGGGCTTACATGCAGCACTTGAGGATCGGCGATTTCAGAAGCTTGGAGACAAAGGAAGCAGAAGCAATGCCTATGAGCACCGGGAGAAGACAACTCGTTCGTTGGTGAGATCTTCCACGGGAGCTGCCGGCCGAGGTAAGAATCATGAAGGTGATACAACAACATCAACAACAACAAATCAAACCTTTATCTCATCAAGTAAGGTCGGTTATATGAATACGACGGCGTCATTCCAATCTGTCATGTACATCATCTTCTGTAAGATTATAATAATAAGAATCATAAAGGTGATAAGACAGACAAAAGAGCAATCACCCTGCATACTTGGAGAAGCAGCAGTGGACAAAAGAATGATGCTTTTGAACAGGCATACAAATGAGATGAGATAATGCAGGCGACCGCTAGATAAACTGTTTGATCTCTGGCTGTTAAAGAAAGCCACACTTATGCATTTCCCCCCTTTTATTTCCTGCTTTTCCCCGCTCTAATATGTACTACTCTTGGCTTGAAATATACAGAACAAGGAAGCTAGGATATACGATAAATCATACCAGGATCATATATATCAAAAATCAGTTCACTCCGGAATCCAGATATGACAAATTTAGTCTTGACATATCATTTCCCTCAACTTCCGGTAGTACCAGTTGTTTTATACAGTATAGTACACACCCTAAACTTCAAACTCATCCGAGGTTGGTTTTGTGATGGGTACTGACCATCTTCCCAAATGTGCTGTATAATTTGTGCACCGAACAACTCCTTTACCACTTGATCCATCTGGAAAATCGATAACACTAATGCTTCCATCGTCCAGATGGAAAGAAGACATCCATTCTTTGGTTAAATTTAGGCAGTGAGCGATCAGCGCAATGTGAACAACAGGATGACATACTACCACAACATTCCTCCCTGGGCGAGAGACACTTTGCAGTTCTTCCAGAGTGCCATGCTTTCTTAGACTGATCCCACAAAGCCCCGAGCACTTCGTCCCCAAATCCTTCCAGCCAAGTTGGATAAACAGTTGTAACACCGATTCTAGACTGTAAAGAAGAGGAAATGAAGAGATCACAAACTATGCAAGCATGCGGCTTACCGTTATATCTTTCCACGGTATAAAAACAGGTGATGTGCAGCATATAAAGAAGACAAAAAAAAATAAAAATGCAGAATACACTCATGGTTTAAAACGTGATGTGCAATGACGTGGTTCTACCAGAGTTCGGCAACTATCAAACCCAGCCCAAAAACAATGTGCATAAGCACATATCTATGTTGTTACATGCACAACAATTAGCAAACTTCCCGATGCACCTTCTTTCAGGTTTGTACAATGGGAAACCACATCTTTTTAGATGCAAAATTGTATCGAAGGTTCAATGTTTACCCTGTTGATTTGCATGAAGACGTTTTCCACATCTAGCACATCCATGTGCTTGATTTCCACATGGTGTGGCACATAGTCGGCGACCAAACAATCCGCGACTCCTTGCAACTGCCATCAAAAGGAATGAATTACCTAGATTGTCAATCACGCATAAGCACTAGAACATACGATGCAAATGCGATTCAACAAGTCCCACCAAAAGCTTACCTTCGAAATGATATCAGCTGTTTCCGTCATCGCCTTCCTAGGGCTGGTCACAACCGTGTCAACTCTAACATCAAGAAGTAATTCTGCTGCTTTTTGCGACTGTCCATCCAAAGCAGAAGGGAAGCTTTGAACAAAACTTACTAGACGAATATCTAAAACCTGGACATGGTCACAGCCGGACTCCCAGTGACCCAACACGTTCTTCACAACTCTGAACTACTGAACTAGTTACAATTGAAGATATCAGTTCTTTTTCAAGTCAACTACAGCTAAACATTGTAAATTCAGTTGAAGCGACTATGAATCCAGTAGCAATATGTGTTGATCTGGACGCATCACATACATGATTTGGTGCCGTGCCTTAGGTGCCTACATTTCCACTTAAACGTGGAAAAGAACGACATAGTTATTTAAATCTATTTGCTCTTTGGTTCACTTCATAATTTACTCAAAAGCTCACAGCTTTTCCTTGACACTAGTTTGCAAGTAAAGCGAGACATATATACACAAACAAAACTTTCAAAGTAACAAATTTAAGAACATCTAAGAGATCAATCTTACGATTATTCTTTATTCCTTTTCCACTCAAGCCATTTTGTTCATTCTAGTCAGCACCATTGATGACATCAGAAACCTCTCATAAGTATCAAATACAAGGCGAGACCAAAGTCAAGATAGTATCCTCAAAACAACTTTTACTCTATAGCTCAATTACCTGATTCAAACGATTAAGGCATACATGTGGAGATCCATCCGCAGCTCGAGGGATGAAATCTAATGCGCTCACCTCACAATTGCTCTGAAGAATCCTCCTGAAGTACCCAGTTCCTAGCCCTGTAAGTTAGTTAAGGAAGAAAGATGAGATATAATCAAGCTCAATGCATCATCAAACATCATCTCCATGGATTTAGAACTTACCTATTGATGAAGCAATAAGTGCCTGATTCACCGCATTGTGAGCAACTACAAGCACGGACTTGCTATTATGAGCCAAGATTCTATTCCAACAGCTTCTCGCACGAGCCCACAACTCCCTGACCGGATAATGATCATCAATAACAAAATTTGGAGCATCCACCTGCCATTGTCGATAGGCATCCCCAAACTTCTCCTTTCCCTCGTGTTTCAGGAGTCCCTACACTGAACCACTCCATCAATGACAAATGTATTTCAAAAGACTGAGCATCTAATGAACCGAGTTTCTCAAATGCTCAGAAGAATCCAGAACTCAACTTGAAATGAATAAAGGTCGATTTCCCTCAGGTCATAGTCCAGGATCATCTCTCTTTCCCGGTTACCCCAAATTGTCTTGGCTGTCCTTCGTGCTCTACTCAGAGGGCTGAAGCAGAAACAGTGCAAAACAATTCAAACCTTTCACCACTTAACAGTTCACATTACTCGGTGAAACCATGTGGCGTTCGCCATGAAATGAGCGTTTCTATACATGGGATTTGCCATATCGTAACACTCATCATCCCTTAAGAGCTGGATATCCCCAACAGTTTCGAACATGAGCTAACTAACAGGGGAAACAACAATCCCACTCTCCATGCCACCATAATGTCTGCTTTAGACTCACCAACATTGATCTTAAAAACGAGTCTAAACTAAATGAGAATACAATTCTCTTATGAGCCAACACATTATCTCTCCCTTGGTCGACCACATCTCAATCCCAAAAGACCAGGATAACCAAATAAACTTGTTTTAAGAGCCTGCGCAATATCATAACCAAAATATCAACGAAACCCTAACACATTGGACACAAAACCCTAACCTCGCGAAACAGACATCGAACGACTCCTCGATCAACATCTGCCGCGACGTGAGTGCCTGCGCTTCACCCTTATCAGTCAGCACGGAGAAATAGGAACTCCCTTGAATCCTCCCCTCCGCATTCCATGTGCTCTGTCCGTGCCTCACCAGCACCAGTCTCTTCGCCACTCTAATCTCCGGTAACTTCGCCGGAGTCGCACTCGACGACGACGATGATGAGCGAGCGGTCGCCGATTTTCCACGGAGTTTTGAGGAGGAAATGATTCTCGGAAAATTAGGGTTTGGGAATGGGGAGAATGTGAAAGATGAGATTGCTGAGATCATCTTGGGAATGAGGTTTGTGTGATTTGTGTTCTGTGTTTTCTGTCTGTTTGGCGCTCAAATGGAGGAGTCGCTGATGGGGTTGGTTGTGTATGGCTAACGTTTGTCGAATGCATTCGTATGTTTATCGTTTTCGTTCGCTGGGTGTGTTGCACTCGTATTTCATTTTGTTTATCTTTATGAAAAGCATAAAACTATATATATATATATCCGGTAGAACAATTGTTCCTAAATGCATTGCATTCCAACTAATTTGGATTTGTTTGTATGATAACTTCGACTTCCATGAAACTCGAGTTATCATCATTATATAAAAATGGAAGAATTGACAACACATCGGCATACACTTACGGCCCATTTGGTATTGCTAAAAAAAATGACTTATAACTAATGGGATGTTTGGCTGTGTTTAAAATCGATCAAAATAAACTTTAAATTAATTTATAATGCTGAGAAAAATATTTGATATTATTTTTAACTAAATAGCTTTTTTTGCTTAAAATCAAAAACTATTTGAAACTGTTTTTCTCTTTAACCCACAAATCAAAATTGTCTTTTATCGAATAAAATAATTTTAAGCTATTTTTATTATTATTATCAAACATCAAACTACTTATTATTAAATCACAATCAATTATAACTTATCATTATCAGTCATAAACAGCTATAAGCATTTTCTATCAGCCCAGTCAAACGGATCCTAAAAATAAAAGTTGATGCTTAAAGTAAATTTAGATAAAACAAAACTGTTGAACGTTAAAAATATTAACTATATGATTTTAACTTTAAGTTATGAAAATGACTAAACGTACGTTAAATAGCTTAATAATATATCTTGGATTATCTTAGATGCGGAAAGACCAATTAATTTTATAATATCAAGTAAAACTTAAAAGTCAAAAAGTTATTTGAATTGACTTATAACTCAAAGCTGTGCTTTTCTATTTTACCAAACACAAGTTTTGGCATCTTAACTTTTTTAAAATGATTTTGGATGATTTATCGTGTTAACAAACAAGACCTAAGTTGGTGAATGGTGATACGGCTTGTTTACCTATAATGATCGAAGATAAGTACATGAGAATAAACTTCAACAAGGCAAGAACTCCAAAGAACAAAACAACTCGAAAGTAGATTTGATATAATCCAAGGAAAGATGCAATGGGAACAAAATCGGCTCAAGCCACAACGGGAAAACATTAGAACTTCATCCTTGAAAGGAAGGCGAGATTCATGACAGTACACATTGCAAGCTGCATGTCACGGACAAGCTAAGTGAAGAAATTGATTTCAAGAATTCTCTACAATTCTCCCCAATGTTCATGACTTCTCCACACTTTTCTAGAGTTCTCTAAATTTCTCCGGAATTCTCTAGAATTGCCTAGAATTAGGAAGAGTTCTCTAGAGAATTCCATGTAAATATCTTGAAAGGAAGATTTTAGATGCCAAATCTAGAACTCTCCATATAGTAGTATAAATAGAGGTGAGGCCTTTGGCCAAGACATCTCATCTCAACTCATTCTTACAAACTCAAAACATACATTGTAAACTTCCAAGTGTTCTTAATACAAAGCTTGTTTCCAAGCTCAAAGCTCTCTTGCGTTCTCCAGAATCACTTTGAAGTGACGAGTTAGGTTGAACTCGAGCGAAGGTGTGAGTAACTTGAGTGCCAAGGTTCGCACGAGAGATGGACTCAAGCATTGTAACCGAGCACGGTGAGTAGATGGCCACCATGAATGTCACCATTCGAAAGGAAAGGGGCAAATGGAAGGATGTCCGAGCGGCCGTGGAGTCACGACTCTCGAGGATGGAAAAGATCATGGCAAAGGTGTTGGAGCGGCTCGAGGATGATGTTCCTAGCAACGAAACCATGGAGGCGCGGGAGGAAGACCTCAAAGGTGAGTTGCAAGGCATCCTCAATGCTTGTTTGGACAACCTTCGTAAGGAATTCCAAGAACAAATGAATAGACTTCGTGCTACTGTAGTCTCTCTCCAAGATGAGATCAAAGTAATTCGGGAGGATGCCACGCTATGCAAAGTCGCCATAGCAAACAACGCTCCTAACATGGGGCGGGGCACTCGATTTGATCCACCCAAACCGAAACCTTTCCCCGGAAAAAGGGATGCCAAAGAACTTGATACTTTCCTCTTCAACATGGAACAATACTTTGAGCAGCTGAGGTTCGAAGATAAATAGAGAAAGATCAAGACCGCGACCCTCTTTCTTTCGGACACAGCGTCAATGTGGTGGCGCCGCCGTTATAATGATATTCAAGCGGGGACGTTCACCCTTGACACGTGGGAAGAGTTCAAGAATGATCTCAAGTTGTACTTCTACCCGGAGAATGCACAACATGAAGCGAAGAGGCAACTTCGCAAACTGAGGCAAACCGGCACGATTCGAGACTATGTAAAGAGCTTCACGAAACTACTCTTCCAAATCTCGGACATGTCGGATTCCTTGATGCTCTTTAACCTTGGACCCAACAAGAATTACAGAGACGTGGAGTGCAAAACCTTACCAATGCCATAACAGCGACGGAGTCTCTTGTTGAGTTCAAGAGGAATGACGCCTCGCGGAGCAAGACTTCGAAGGACAACTTTGAGAAAGGTGGAGGAGACAAGGAGGGCCGAGGCAAGCAATCATCCAACTCCTCCAAAGATGGATCAAACAAAGGCGACAACCGAGGGTGGAGCAAGACTAATCCCAAGGACGCGGGGAAGTCAAAGGGAGAAGTCAAGTGCTATTTATGCGATGGGCCTCACTATATACGTCAATGCCCCAAGAAGAAGACACTCACGACGATGACGGCACGGGTAGAGGAGGAACCCGTCCGGGAGCCGATCAAGATGAGATCGCTCCGGATCCTCAACGCGATGAAGGCGTTGAAGGAGGAACCGTCATCAAAAGGATTGATGTACATCGAAGCACGGATTGGTCCGTACACAACCCGAGCCTTGGTGGATACCGGGACGACACATAACTTTGTCTCGATAGAAGAGGTAAAGAGACTTGGTCTCCAAGTGATCGATTGTTCCTATGGATGATTATTCAGTTGTCCTTGGACTCGATTTTTTGGACAAGGTAAAGGCGTTCCCGATCCCCTTTGTAAGTGTCATGTGCATAGTAAAGGACGATGGAGCTTGCATGGTCCCGGTGAAGCGACAAGAGAAGACCAAGGGAAAGGTACTCTCGACCATGCAACTCTCAAAGGGACTTAAGCAAGGGAAACCGACCTTCCTAGCCACATTGAAGGTCGAGGAGGCCCCTCAAATCGAAGAAGCGGTGCCACAGGAAATCACACAAGTACTCGAGAAGTTCTTCCACGTCATGCCAAAAGAACCCCCGAAGAAACTTCCACCAAGAAGGAAGATGTATCACAAAATCGAATTGGAGCCGGGGACTCGTCTACCCGCAAAGGCTCTATATCGAATGGCACCCACGGAGTTGGAGGAACTCCGAAAACAATTGAAAGAGTTGTTGGATGCCGGCTTCATCCAACCCTCCAAAACGCCCTATGGAGCTCCCGTGCTATTCCAAAGGAAGAAGAACGGTTCTTTTCGGTTGTGCATCAATTACCGAGCGTTGAATAAGGTGATCATCAAGAACAATATCCCATTCCCTTGATTGTGGATTTATTCGATCAACTTGGGCGAGCAAGGTACTTCACCAAGTTGGACCTTCGGTCGGGATACTATCAAGTGAGGATCGTCGAAAGAGACGAGGCCAAGACGACGTGCGTAACGAGATATAGCTCGTATGAATTTTTGTCATGCCTTTCGGCCTCACAAACGCACCGGCTATATTTTGCACGTTGATGAACAACATCTTTCATCCCTATCTCGACAAGTTTGTGGTGGTATATTTGGACAACATCGTCATCTATAGTACCACGTTGGAAGAACATGCCCAACACTTGAGGATGGTCTTCAAGATCCTTGAGGATGGTCTTCAAGATCCTTGAGGATGGTCTTCAAGATCCTTGAGGGCAATGAGCTCTACGTTAAAAAGGAGAAGTGCTCACTCGCCCGTCAAGAAGTTTACTTCCTTGGGCATAAGATCAAGGATGGAAAGTTGCTCATGGATGAAAGCAAGGTGCGAGCTATCCAAGAGTGTGAACCACCAACCAAAGTTCCGGAGCTTCGTTCCTTCCTTGGATTAGCTAACTATTATCGACGATTCGTGAAGGGGTACTCGGCAATGGTTGCCCCCTTGACGGATCTTTTGAAGAAGAATAAGACTTGGATTTGGTCGAAGGCACGCTCGAAGGCCTTCGAGGAAGTCAAGAAGGCCATGATGGAAGAACCTGTTCTTAGCCTAGCCGATCACGCCAAGCCTTTCGAAATGCACACCGACGCTTTAGACTTTACTATTGGAGGAATTCTTATGCAAGAAGGACATCCAATAGCATACGAGAGCCGAAAACTTAACGAGACGGAGAGGCGCTACACCGTTCACGAGAAGGAAATGACTGCGGTGGTACATTGTCTTCAAACATGGCGGCATTACCTATTGAGAACAAAGTTCGTGGTCATGACGGACAATATTGCCACGAGCTATTTCCAAACCCAAAAGAAGTTGACTCCGAAGCAAGCGCGATGGCAAGTCTTCTCAGCGGAGTTCGACTTCGAGTTTGCCTATAAGCCGGGGAAGGCAAACTCAGTGACGGATGCATTGAGTCGCAAGGCGGCATTTGCGGCTCTATCAAGGCCCCAAAGTACTCTCTTAGAGCAGATCAAAGAGGGACTCAACCAATATCCCATGGCGAGGAGCGTAGTACAACTCGCCAAGGAGGGTAAGACCCGTCGTTTTGAGCTCGAAGACGACATTCTTTATACAAAGGGCAAGCGGGTCTACCTTCCCAAATGAGAAAACTTGAGGAAGGAGGTCATTCGAGAGTGTCATGACTCTCAATGGGCGGGACATCCCGGAGTACATCGCACTAGGGCCCTAGTAAGCGAATGTTACTATTGGCCAAAAATGAAAGCGGACGTGGAAACTTATGTGCGAACATGTCTTGTGTGTCAACAAGACAAGGCGGAGCAACGTTCGCCGAGAGGACTTTCGGAACCACTTCCTATTCCATCAAGACCATGGGAGAGTGTTTCCATGAACTTCATAAGTGCCTTGCCGAAAGCCGAAGGGTGTGGGTCGATTATAGTGATAGTCGACCGTTTCACCAAGTATGCGACGTTTATTCCCGCTCCGACGGATTGCAAAGCCGAAGAAGTGGCACGTCTTCCTTAAGTATGCGGTGAAATATTGGGGAGTTTCAAGAAACACAGTGAGCGATCGAGATCCTCGCTTCACGGGTAGGTTTTGGACGGAACTCTTCAATCTTTTGGGGACGGATCTCAACTTCTCTACCAGCTTTCACCTCCAAACCGATGGTCAAACCGAACGGGTGAATGCTTTGTTGAAACTTTACTTGAGGCACTACGTAAGTGCCAATCAAAAAGATTGGGTGAAACTGCTCGATATTGCCCAATTCTCTTTTAACTTACAAAAATCGGAGACGACAGGGAGAAGTCCATTCAAGTTGGCAACGGGACAACAACCCTTAACTTCGAATTCGCTTGCGGATGGCTACACGGGGAGTAGTTCCGCAGCCTTCAAGGTCGCTAAGGAGTGGCACGAACAAGCGGAGATGGCTCGCTCCTACCTCAACAAAGCGGCCAAGAAGATGAAGAAATGGACCGACAAGCATTGTAGGCCTTTGGAGTTCCAAGTTGACGATCTTGTCATGGTAAACCTCATTCCCCAACAATACAAGACGCTAAGGAAGGTGCACAAGGGGCTCGTTAGGAAATACGAGGGACTCTTTCCAATAATCAAGAGAGTGAAGAAGGCATCTTATCACTTAAAACTCCCACCACGATTCAAAATTCATCCGGTCTTCCACGTAAGTCATCTCAAGCCATACCACCATGACGAGGAAGACCCAGATCGAGCCATATCAAACCGCGCACCAACAGGGACGGTAACCACTTCTTACGACAAGAAAGTGGAGGAGATTATGGCCGATCGAGAGATCTGGAGATCAAGAATACCACGCTACAAAGAGTACTTTATCAAATGAAAGAACTTGCCAATAGAGGAGGCAAGTTGGGAGCCCGAAGACTCGTTGTGACAATTCAGGAATCAAATCGAGGCCTACAAGTCCGTCGCGACGAGGACGTCTGTGACATAGGTGGAGGAGCATGTCACGGACAAGCTAAGTGAAGAAATTGGTTTCAAGAATTTTCTACAATTCTCCCCAAAGTTCATGACTTCTCCACACTTTTTTAGAGTTCTCTAGGGTTCTCCGGAATTCTCTAGAATTCTCTAGAGTTAGGAAGCGTTCTCTAGAGAATTCCATGTAAATATCTTGAGAGGAAGAGTCTAGATGCCAAATCTAGAACTCTCCATAGAATAGTATAAATAGAGGTGAGGTCTTTGGCCAAGGCATCTCATCTTAATTCATTCTTGCAAACTCAAAGCATACATTGTAAGCTTTCAAGTGTTCTTAATACAAAGTTTGTTTCCAAGCTCAAAGCTCTCTTGCGTTTTCAAAAATCACTTTGGAGTGACGAGTTAGGCTGAACTCGAGCGAAGGTGTGAGTAACTTGAGTGCCGCACGTGTTGCAAAACTCTAACAACGTGACATGCAGCACAGTTAGTTCTCTTGCATCTTGTCCTCCTGCTTCGGCTCCAAGACCTTGACCGGAATCTTATCTTTCTGTAGCACAGATGGGGCTTTGATCATGTGGAGGCTCTGATCCAGCTCTTTCGCAGCTTCTTTCTGCTCCTTGGACGCCTTGCCCTTCATCCTGTCCATCGCGATAACATGGGTTTTCATGAAGTGAGAAGATTTTCGAAACATAAAAGCAGATTAAATGTAGGTGACACTAAGTTGTAATCATCAACGTGTTAAATCTCGCTCGAGGAAACAGGAGAAAACACACCTCTTCTTGTGATGGCTGTCTGCTCTAGCAGCTCGGACTTTGGTGATGGTCTTGATGGCATTGAGGGTATCCTGTGTAAGATTTCGGTCATATCTCTCCGGCCTGTTTCGCTTCCTCTCAAACTCAAAGGTTGTGTCCTGTGAAACAAGAGGAATGAGCATCATAATAATAAATTATCGGAAAACAGAACGGGAAAATAAAAGGTAATGATCAGCTTTGTCGCGGCACATACTTTGGTCATGTCCTTCCCATGCAGCCGTCTATAGGCCTTGGTCCACTTCACTTTGCGAGGATTCCTCTTCATTTTGAAGTTCTTGTGGCATTTTGATCTACAGAATCTGAAGATCTGCAGGCAGAAGAGATTAAATTCAGGTAGCTCCTCTCACAAAGAAAATCTATCAAGTCGGTATTAACTAATCGAAATTCCAAACTCTAGTATTCAACATCATCATCCATAAAACTCTTTACAAGCCATTGAATTCTTGATTTTGATGAAAATAAGGCAAAACAACCTGAATGTTAAAGAGAAACTAGCTAAGGTTTGGAAAGCTGTTCATGTACATGACCAAAGACTGAAATTTGGACAACTGAAATACAAACATGACTTCTAGAATTTCAAAAGAAATCAGATTTGTCGCTTGTGACGCTTCCATGAGATCACGATAATATGCGATCCATCATCTTTGAAAGAAATTAAGCCAAAGCAATGGTTAATGCTTCCCCTTATGAGCATGGAATTAAAATTTACCGAGTGATTCTAAAATAGTTTATCATCTTTACATCGCCAAAATCGTACCTGTGCATCATTGCGCACAAACTGTATACCATGCCCTGGATATATCGTCGATGAGCAGAACCAACACTTCTCCAACCTCATTGTTCCCTTTGATCAAACGAGGGTACTTGCCTAACGCAAAAAGAGGGTTAGGCTGAAGAATATTTTTTTACGACGAAAAGAAAGAAAAGCAGGCCTCTACAAATAATGACCAAACACCAGCATGAGGAGAGGCAATTAAGAAACATCACTATTCGAACATCAAAACAGAAGCTCCCGAACAATAATATATGATCTGAAAGGAAGCTAGATCACCAAAGAGAGTACCATCTGTAGTCTCCAAAAACAAGCTAGAGAGCGCACCTACTCAAACAAGGCAAAAAGAGCAAGTTAAATCACACCCTCGTACAAGGGCACACCCAGTCTCCCTAACTGTTGGAAAGGGACAAACACAAGCTGTGATGAGATAGACTACACAAGCACGAATCAAAATACTCAACTACTGAATAACATTATCTATGTACTCCATCATCATTCAAACACAAAAGCAAATCTCTAAAATATCACACCTCTCTACAACTATGACCGAACGAATCGATCCATATTCTAAGAAACACTAGGCGATAACATACGGCGGTTGGCAACATGTAGTGCCAAGGCGCAGAGCAGACCATTAGCTGGACGAATACTTGCACAGTTGCACTCACGTATACAGCAATTTCTATCATCTACTAACCAGACGAAGACGATCACCAAAACCGAGACACAGGAACATAGAGAAACAATTACGCCAATTATAACACATTCACAACACCGCTGCAACCAGCTAAAGCCGGCGGAAACCTAACACGACAATACCAACAACGGTTGCGAAAACAGAGCGAAATTCACACTGAAATCACCTTTCAGAGTCGCACGCACGAGTCTCAAAACCACTCGCAGAGAAAATCAGAGAGCGTTCGCCATATGAAGTGTGAGAACAGATGAGGAGAAACTTACAGCTGCTGAACGGAGGAGATCGGGAACAGAGGATTCTGGCGAAGTTCGGCCGGAGAACGAGTGGCAATGTCAGCGGCGCGGTGGAATGCCGCCACGGGATCGTCTCCGGGGAGACGGCAGCGGAGGAAAAAAAGATGGAAGTGTTAGGGTTTCGACGAGGATATCAATTTTGGGGGGTTGTTGGGCCGCTGGGCCCCGGTGAATTTGGTTTGGTTTATGTTCGGGTCCGGTCCAATAGCAACCGGGAGGCCCGAGATTTGCGTGTAACGAGTCATTAACACGATTTATTATATTATTTTTTATGATCAAAATCTTAAATGATTAGCATATTTATTTGAAAATGGATCAAATAATTGTAATAAATACATGATCAATCGATATCAAAATAAATCAAATTTTGATATTAAAAAAACTCAAATATATCTTTATATATATAATTGATGTATTCATAATGAGTATGTGTCCACTTTTTCATTCACTAAATTCGTTTTGTTTGTCTGATATTCAAGTTCATTTTCTGGACAACAATAATTGGGTTTATTTTGAGATAAAGTTTGAAATTTTAAATGAAATTAAGATGGTTAGGCATTATTTACTCAAGTTTATTGTGAAACGAAAACTATGATTGACATATCATAATGACATGTGCGACAAAAAACATTGTCTCCAAGTTATTTGTCACGATTTTAGTAGTTAGAAGGAGATATGGAAGAAATAAAGTTTGAGATTACTTTTAAGTAGTAATTACTGATTGTTGGTATATTCTGTGTATGGATCCCTCCCAACCTTTGATTAATTATAGCCTTTAATGTTTTGTTTCGATGGAAGGAGGAACTTGTTTTGATTGAAAAACGATGCGTTTCTAATGTATTTCTTACGATAAAATGTTGGTTGTTTATCTTACCACTATCCAGTATTTTCCAACCATAATACTCTACCTTTCTTAAAATCGAGGAGTATTCATGTGTTTTAGTATAGGTAATAACGTATGAACTTCAAATTCCTACTTGCACACGAGTTGGGCACGGTACATTGTGGCTGTAGATCGTCAATCCTCTGCCGTTGCTTTACTACGACATAGATCTTAACACATTGTGTTGATCTAAGCCGTAGAAATTCATCAATGTTACGAGAAGCAATGGATGAGATTCAAATCACAGTGTCCCGGAACCACAGCAACATCTTTCTTTTCTAGTAACAAATTCAATACATTTACGCGATCTATCATGATATCATTCAAATGTCTATCCATATCTAATGTTATCATAATTTCAGTTTTTTCGGTAACGGCTTGATTGTTACGTATGCAGAGTTTGTGTGAGACGGGGTAGATAATATAATTAACACTTGGTCGGGTTTAAAATTGATCAAAATCAATTTTAATTTATTTTGTAATGTTGATGAAGGTATTTAATACTGTTTTTAACTGTAATTTTAAACAGTTTTTTTCTTAAAAATCATAAATTATTTGAAATTATTTTTTTCTTAATAAACAAAAAACTATATTTGATTAAACAAAATAACTTTAAATTTTTTTATACTAAATTATTTATTATAAAATTATAATCAATTATAACTTATAATTAATAATTATAAGCACTTGTAAATAATTTAAATCAACTGAGTCAAATGGGCCACAAATTGTTTTTCTCGGTTTGTTTTTTCGGTTCTAGACGTTGTAACGGCTAGTAGACAGTTTGGCAGTATCCGGCTGACCTGGTTCTTTCAAATGGCAACATGTTTATCCAAACACACCACACAGTCATCGCAGCCTATGTTGGGCCGGGCCCATTAGCGGTGCGGCCCACTTAAAACAAATGAGTTTCCTTTGTTTTGCCTCGTTGATTCCAGCTGGCAGCATTTGTTTGTGTCGTGGCTTGTCGTCCGACGTGTCACGCGAGGGAGATTTAGATTAGACTACACTAATCTGCCAACTTGTGATTTGCATTTTTTGGATTTGGAGTTTTCTTGGAGGGAAATTGACACAAATAGCTGGATAACGTGAGGGGACGAAGAATGGAAGATTAAATGTGAAATTTCACCTAGACATGAATTCATTTGCTGCTTTGCAGCTTGGTTACTCAAGTGAGTTTGAGATTAATAAGTGATGATAAAGTGTTTTATTTTATTTTATTTTATCACAGTTGTAATGTGTCAATAAAAAATAAAGATAAGAGTTAAATGTTTAATAGCAGAGGTTATATAGATTTTACATTAAACAAATTATATTGCTCTTATTCAATTGTTAATGAGAAAGAGATATTTTTTGATATTTTCTTTGTCGCAAAATAAGTGTAATAATTTGATATGAAGATTTATTGAGATAAATTTTGACTTATGTCGTGACATGATCAAATATCATTTTTTATAAAATTATCATGAAATACTAATAATAATAATTAGATTATGTAAGTTAAGATTGGGTCAATGACATAAATTTCTTACGTGGTTAAAACGAATAACGAAACTTCTCAAATATATATTAAATAATATAAAAATAATTTATCATTGTTTTTATTTTGAGACGGAAAAAATATGTTATAATTTATGGATAACATAAATTTTGTTTATCATTACACTCCTCTTTATAAACCCAAATACTTGATGAGTCAAATTTCATTTTATCACTGAACGTTCTCCCCATTTCATTATCATCAATTCATCATCCTCCTCAATCCCATAATTATCGCATCGCCTTCTCCCACTCAAACACAAACCAACACCCTCACTCTTCACATCTCTCCCTGTCTTTCTCACTGCTCCATCATCAAACCCTTGAATCCCCAAATCTCCACAAAACCCTAGCTTTCAACTCCACCATGCAGCATTGATCTCCTCAACAATGGCGACGAGCTCCGATCCAAATCAACAACAACGGCAACATCAGCGACCGCGGTGGCCGCCTGCTCCCGATGCCGCCCCAATGCCGCCTTCCACTTGGGCCAAACGCACCGGTTTCCGCCCCAAGTTCTCCGGCGAAACCACCGCCACCGATTCCTCCGGCCCAATCATCGCCCCTCCTCCTCCGGCGGCGACTGCGGCGGCGGCGAGGCCGAGGGAGGGTGGTTCGGCGGTGGATCTGGAGGCTGGCAGGAACACTGGACAAGCACAACAGGTGAATGGACGGCAGCAGAAGGAGGTTGTGAAGAAGAGGAGTGATTCGGATGGTGGTGGTGATGATGGTGGGAATGGGAATGTGGTGGAGGGGGCGGGGAGACGTGTGGTGGATGTGTTGCCGAGGGCGGTGGTGGATGATGGTGGTGATGGGGATGATGCGTATGTGGGTGCAAGGCACTCTCATATGAAGTATGAACTTAGAGACACTCCAGGGCTTGGTGAGATTTTGTGACGGAACTCAAATGGGAGAATTAGAAAGTTCTGCAATAACAGTGACTAGCACATAGGCATCTTTGCGTGTTCCCGATTGGGTTTAGTTGTTAGTCCTATTACGCCATTTTGAGCTTGATCATGTGTGTTTGAAGTGTTGAATTTGAGGTTAATGTGTTTGTTCTTGGGGTTATTTGCAGTTCCCATTTGGTTCTACGGAGTGCAGCATTACTTTTCGATATTGGGCTCGTTGATTCTTATACCTCTAGTGATAGTTCCGGCTATGGGTGGCAAGAATGTAAGCTTGCGATGCTGGATTTGGATTGTTTCTTGCTTTTGGTTTGAGGTTGATCTCTTGGTGGTGTTGACCTGACTTGGGTTAGTGGGTGTAGGAAGATACAGCCAACGTGGTATCAACTGCGATGTTTATGTCCGGGGTGACGACACTGTTGCATAGCTTCTTTGGCACGCGGTTGCCGTTGGTGCAAGGTCCGTCTTTTGTGTATTTGGCTCCAGTTCTTGCGATAATCAATTCCACAGAGATGCAGAGACTCAGTGAGAATGTAAATATGTTTCCCTCCTCCGTTTCTCGTTATTTTGAAATTTTTGTCATTGGTCTCTTGTGGAAGGAAGGGAATCAAATAAATGGAATCAGAATCAAACTTAGCACCATTGAAACCTGTGGACACCCATATTTCAGTGTCGTGATTAGCTGTACTTGTTCACCAGAATTCTATGTTCACATAGGAAGCTGGGAAGAATGTCATTGTCGCCTGCTAATGCTCGTAGTAATTAGGATCACCACTTATAGCTCATAGCTGGCGAGCTGTCTTATTGAGAAAAGCTAGTTACAATAATGTTCCACCTTCCTATCATATGGTAGTCTAACAACCCGGAAGAGTTAAATGATCAAAACCAAGCAAATTGAACTGCATTGTCTTTGTTTTCCTTCAAGCATGGTATGCCCTCCTAGCCATGTGGAACTTATGTGCGACGTAGACTTGGGATTTTGAATGATTATCATACTCTCAACTGGATCTTGGACTATATTGCATCCAGAAATTATCTAATCCGCACAACTGTGTTTGTTTGTTCTGTCTTAATAATTTTTTTCTTCTCCAATCGCCTTGTTGGGTGATTTTGATGTTACTAAGTTGGACTGATTCAGTTAATGTAAATTCAGAAGATGATTACATGACCGATATGAGAATATATTCACCGATGCGTGGTCATTGACTTGATGAGTTTTAATGACTGTAAATTTGTTTGGAAGTTTCTTGCAAAGATTCATCATTTGCATGCTATCTGTTTTCCCTGATCAAACTCAACATGGCATGTACGACAACGTCGACCAGTATCCTATGTCGCAAACAGAAAGTTGTGAAGCTGGTGTTTTCTAACAAATTTTTTCAAGTGATTATGTGAACTTTCGTTTGGAGTCTCTACCAGAATACATTTTGTTCTTAATGCCTTGACTGACTCGTATCAATCTTGCAGAAGTTTAAGCATATAATGAGGGTGCTTCAGGGGG
The DNA here is from genome assembly GCA_035668315.1 of Drosera spatulata. NCBI lineage: Eukaryota > Viridiplantae > Streptophyta > Magnoliopsida > Caryophyllales > Droseraceae > Drosera > Drosera spatulata. Next base: position 70,126 of record JAOVYX010011058.1, on the reverse strand, counting down.
CCATAATCGTAGGTTCAGCATTTCAAGCATTGTTAGGCTACAGTGGCTTGATGTCCCTGGTACTACGGTATGGTGCCTTTGACTATGTACGACTTTGGATTTTTCCTATAATAAACAATATCAATCGATGTTGCTGCTTTAACCTTCTGTTGGACCATTGGAAACGTGAAATTAGTTCACGTTTTATCTACTTTCTTTGCCAGTAGTGCATATGGTAGTATGTCATCTACCATGACTGAGCTGCTTAGGTGATGGTTTATGCTGGTAACCTGCAAGTTCCTTTCAAATGAGTGGTCTAGTTACTTGATTACTGCATTCACATGCTCATGTTAGTAGAAAATTGTCCTTGCTCCCTGATAATTGGTTACTTTCTAACAAATACCTAGCGGTGATCTCATTCTTGCTCTCATTCTCTAGGTTGATAAATCCAGTGGTTGTGGCCCCGACTATAGCTGCTGTGGGTCTTTCATTTTACAGTTATGGATTTCCTCGAGTTGGTACCTGTCTTGAGATTGGGGCTGTTCAGATACTGCTTGTTATCATATTCTCTTTGGTAAGCACACTTATATTAGTAATGCTCTAACATTGTGCACTTAATTTTGTATTTTTAATATGAGCTGTTAGCAGAATCTTACCCATTATTTGAAATTCGTTGTATGATTCCCCTGCTTTTATCCATACCCGATGATTGAAATTTCTGCTAGGCGGAAATTCTATAGCTGAAATTGTGTGTGATTGTTCTGCAGTACTTACGTAAGATATCTGTCTTCGGTCACCGCCTATTTCTGATATACGCTGTAAGTTACCGTCTCCTGTGTATGTGTGGTTTTCATCATGATTCTACTTCTTCCTGATACCCCAATCAAGAATGATAACAAGTTGCTGAATGGATTATTTTATGGCACTCCTCATGATTGCCGTATCCTTTCTGCAATTTCATTCGCTTGTTGCATTGTCAGGTTCCATTGGGTCTGGGAATCACATGGGCTATGGCATTCCTCTTGACTGAGGCGGGGGTTTATAAGTATGATTGCAATCCAAACATACCGGCCTCGAACTTAGTCTCTGAGCACTGCAGAAAGCAAGTCACAAGAATGCAACAATGTCGTGTTGATACCTCTCATGCTTTAAAAGTTGCCAAGTGGTTTAGGTTTCCCTATCCATTGCAATGGGGCATGCCTGTCTTCAGCTGGAAAATGGCGCTCATAATGTGTGTTGTAGCCATTATTGCTTCAGTGGAGTCTGTAAGTTGTCTTGGACAATCTTCTGAACCTGGATTTGTAAATTTTGATTTTCTTTGTTGTATGCCTGCTTTTTTTAGACCCCTTAGTTGTACAGTCAGTCTTGTGAATTTCTACCTTCATTGGTTCAATGCAAGCATAGATATAGTTACTATATTGTCCTCACTTATAGAAGTGTTCCCACTATATATATTTTAGGCCCATGATGGTGCTATATCTTTACCGTTATCCTGCTTGCTCATCCTTTTTCTTTGTTGGAGCTTCTAGTTTTTACTGTGATTGTTAGTCTGATCTGCCTTGTAACCATTAACTTTAGGAATTAATGATATACAGGAATTCATATACTACTTCATTTTGTGCCTTATACATGCTATTTTCTAACGTTGTAGATTGGTTCATATCATGCATCTTCATTGCTGGTGGCCTCGAGGGCTCCTCCACCAGGGGTTGTTAGCCGAGGGATTGGCTTGGAAGGTCTTTCTAGTGTACTGGCGGGACTATGGGGCACTGGCACTGGGTCTACGACTCTCAGTGAGAATGTTCATACACTTGCTGTGACAAAAATGGGAAGTCGCAGAGCTGTTGAGTTGGGTGCATGTGTGCTAATTGTCTTGTCTCTTGTAGGTAAGTTTTCTTTCATGTATCTTATATTTCCTATCCCAATGTTTTTTGGTTACTACTTATTAGTCGTCTTTTACCAACTCACCATCAGATCAAGTATTGATTTTTGCTTACTAAGGATAAGTCTGTAATAAGAACTTCAGAACCTCGAATACTGGAGTGTTTTGATTTAGATCCAATTCCCTTCAAAGTATTGCCAAACAACTTCATAAATTCGTGAAAATGGACAGCTTTGATATAAATTTCCCCCCAACCTATATTTGCTCGTGCTCATCTTTGCGGGAGTGTTTCTTTGTACCTCAAAGGATGCATAGGTTAATTGCTGCCCGGATCGAACAAAATATTAAATTGTTTGTGGAATGCCAAGTCGATTAGTGTTGCTTGTTATCTATCTTTTTTTATTCCTCGCCTTGCTACTTTTCCTATGGTTTACCTGAAATGTTTTCATCTTGGTGGCAGGTAAAGTTGGTGGGTTCATTGCGTCGATTCCTCAAGTGATGGTAGCTGGCCTCCTTTGCTTCATGTGGGCAATGCTTACAGCATTAGGCTTATCGAATCTGCGTTATAGTGAAGCTGGGAGTTCCAGAAATATTATCATTGTTGGATTGTCATTATTCTTCTCTATGTCGGTACCAGCTTACTTTCAGCAGTATGGTGTATCCCCAAATACAAACCTGTCCGTTCCAAGTTATTTTGTGCCATATGTCGTGGCTTCTCATGGACCTTTTCACTTCAAATACGGAGGAGTAAGCATTATTTTTTACGTTCAATCCCGGTGATTTAATCAGGATGCATTTTGGTCATTCCTTTCTTTCCAAATTGATATTCTTGTGTATTATTTATAAAGATAAAAATGCTTTGATACTCAGAGTTTTTATGGAAATAATCTCTCATATCCCCGATAAGTCTTGCTTACAAATTCCTTTTCTTGTTATATGTGAGAGCTTCGACACTTGCTCTAGCGTTTCCATCATCATTCGTTGTTGACTTAGCATTATCTCTTGATTAATTGTATCCATCGTACAATTTTATTCTTTTCTAGGTGAACTATGTGCTCAACACACTATTATCTTTCCACATGGTGGTTGCCTTCCTTGTGGCCTTTATCCTGGACAACACAGTCCCTGGTAGCCGGCAGGAACGCGGTGTGTATGTGTGGTCTGAACCGGAGGCCGCAAGAAGAGAACCAGCAGTCACTAAAGACTACGGCCTGCCATTCAGGGTTGGCCGAGCATTCAAATGGGTCAAGTGGGTTGGTCTGTAAAACTCCTTAGCCGTAAAAAATTGGCTGCAAAATCCACTGACACATTGACAAGCTGACATGGGCATTCAGATCCTATGGGAAGTCTGTTTGGGCGGTATCGATCAATGGAGATGCTGAAGCTGCCGCCTCGAATGTGTCATTCTTTTAGGTGGGATAGGCGAGAGGCGGATGTCGTACATTCGAGAACCCGTTTGTTGTATGTAATTATCGTGTGCTGTATGTATCTCTTTGAAGAGATATGGGTAGCTCTTTCTCGTGATGTAACTTGTCTGTGTTCTAGTTTTGCTACTTTTTGTTTATACAAATTCTGGGACTTGGGAGATCCCATACAGTGACACACCGACTTGGGAGATCCTATACAAATCCCTTTTTTTTATCGTACGTGCATTTGTATGTTCTAGGCAGCCCACTTTCCCAGCAATTATCATACATGTTCAGTTTGATGTTAACCTCGTTGTTTTTTGGGTTTTTGCTCTCTTTCTTGGCTGATTGGTTTTGATTAGATGGTTGAAATGTAATCTTTCTTGAATATAAAGAGCAGAGAAGGTGATGATCGAGTAGAGAGTTTGTTCCTTGGTGTTCTGGAATACTGACACTTGAATAGTGCATATTCTGGGTCGTTGCTTTTGCCTTTGCCCTTATGAGAGTTGCACCATCGTATGTATGTTTTGTTTGCGATCATATCTTTCTCAATAATTATATGTTTAGTATGTTAGTTAAGATCTTTTCTCCGATCCGTAAATGCATTTTGTGTGACAGTGCAAGTGTTCCAGGCTTGCTGTGGTCCAGAAACGGCCATCTTTATTCTAACATAGCGTGAAGGCGGGTCTCCAATTTTCGCCCCACGTTACATTTCCTTCACAAGGACTTTCTCTAAGTGACGGGGTGGAAAGGACTAACCGCGTGGCCCATTCTTCCTCCAATAGTAAGCTTCATCTTCCTGGTAAGATATTTATCCATCTTTCATCATTAGTTCGGATACGAGACAAAAGTCAGCTTCCCAATATTGTTTCGGAACAGAAGTGACAATGACTTTGAGCAAGTCTATCGCTCACATACAACCATTTTCTGGGTAGTTGCGCCTCACAATCACCTTACCGAATCCACTAGACTCTGATGTCTCTCTAATAACCCAAGAAAATACTTAAATGATTTGATAATATTATTTATATCAATAAGTTATATCTTTTTTTCGATAACCCATCACTTTAAAACTCCGCGGTTAAACGTGCTTAACGTGGAGTAATGCTGGGATGTGTGACCTCTTTGGAAGTTTCTCAGGACGTGCGCGAGTGAGACCAAAACGCACTGAAAGAACTAGTGTTGGTTTGTGGGGTCAGTTGTCAGCCTGAAAAGCGTTTCTTGGGACGTTACAGTATGGTATCAGAGCAACCCTGCGATCGCGTGCTGGACCTGTGGACAAGAGGTCCAGGTCAGCTGCCTACCGGGGTGTAACGCCCTCGATTTTCCGCGCCGGAAGACACGTGAGCGTTATGCCGTCACGGACCCGATTCGTGACAATGCTAAACAAACCGAATGGATTTTAGGGATACAGAAGTCAAGGAACTATAAACAGTAACCAAATACCTGTTTAGTTATAACATTTAAGCGAAAACTATGCAAATCATTTATTACACTTAAACGATATACACTTCTGATCTATCACAATATCCAAAGTACATGGATTCATCTATATACAAATAAGCTCTCTCTAAGAGCCTTCAGGTGTTGCTGGGGGCATACCTACAATTGAAAACATAACCGTGAGCTAATGAAGCTCAGCAACCTCAGGTGCATGAATCTCAATTACAGGGAACTTCCACTAACGGCTATGACGACCGCCGAAAGTCCCTAAAATATTTTTATATATATAAGAAAATATGGGCGCCATATCACAAAACATCGTTTCTCATTTCTTTACATGGCTTTGTATCGCTTTTAAGAGTCATTCCTTTTTTTTGCAGATAATTAGGTTCATGACTCGACTCAAAAGCAGCGACAACCCCAAGGATATGACCGACTCGGAGTACCGAGATAAGATAAAGTGTCAATCGTCATCCGGGCTACCTAATAGGTTTGGTATATTCGCACCTGCCTACTCTGTGCGTCGTCTTGCACCTCTTGTACGCATTAAATGTGGTATCGTTTGTCAGTATTGAGATAATTTGGGTCTTCCTGCAGAGAGCAACCCGTAACCCCGTCACAACGGCGTAGAAGCCGCTGCATGCATGCAAAGAGGATGGGGGATGCCCATCGCTTCCTAGCTAGTTCTCACCCATGACGATAACTCAGATGATAATACAGGAGTGCAATGACTCGAACTCAAGCCACCAAGACTATTCAAAGAAACAGATGATCGCAATGGATCGAAGAAGGGACACCATGTTCGACCTTCTCAATGATTTCAAGAAAAACGACCAACGATCCAATGGATCTATAAGGGATGTCTATGCCGTCCTTATCGGTTCAAGGAGACGATGTTTCTTATTTGTTTGCTTTTCATTAGTTCACACGGATAATGAAACTATGCTCCACATCCCCCGTTTCCTTTTTATTAATCATTTAGCGGTCGTTTTCATTTATTCCCATGAGGGTATATACATTATAAGGGTACATTCTAGTTCATTTCAACCCCAAATACCCCACCACATGTCAAACGTGTGCACGTTTGACGATATATTTCCATGCATATGTGTTATATATGTCAAATACGCATTTAAGTTTAAGATTCGGGGCACGGAAATATTTTTTTTTTTTTACCAGAAGGCCTTAGCGGGCGTAACATTGGGCTGTCGCGGGCGTGACCCCCGTCGCGGGCGCGACCAAGGGCCGTCGTGGGCGCGACGCCACTGTGCAGCAAAATTCCTATTTTTCTCCCATCGCGGACGCGACAGATCTCCGGCTAGAATCCTGCAGGAGACCTCCCTGCCCGACACCGGATAGCTCAATTCGTCTTTTAACGCATCCAATCCATTCCTCACACATTAAACACATCAAAACATGTTCCAAAGCATGCACGGACGCAAAGAACGTGTGTGAACGAATAAAAGAGGTGTGTCGGACGAGTGAGGTTACCTCGATTATCGATGATCCTTAATACACACAATCACACGAACGGATCCTTTGACGTCCTTTGATCGGACTGCTAGCGATGTCCCTTCTCTCGGCCAGCTGCTGTCCCTCGTCGTGTGGCGTCGTGGTGATGGTGAGATGATGGCAATGATGGAATGATGATTATGACGATGATGCTTGATGTTTGTTGATGATGATGATGATCAGCGATGATGATGGTGCCTTGGTGTTGGCTGGTTGCGAGGATGGCAGACGATGGTGAATGGTCATGGAGATAGTGGTGAGTGAGGGTGGAGGTAGGAGAGGTGCGGGAGAGTGGGAGAAAGTGGGAGATTAGGTGTGGGTGGGAAGTATCCCACATTTCGTCCCACAATACGTCTCGTTCAATTCATTATTCACCCAAATTTCGTAATATTAATCCACGAAAAATCTATTTGCGTCGATAGATTTATCCAGTATACGAAAATATGACCTCCCGGGTCATAATTCATTGTTTGAATCGATAGTCCTTACGCGCAACGTTTATAACGTTATAACATTGTAACGTTATTCGTTCGTAACGTTTATTAGCGCGTTCAACTAATCATCCCAAAATAATCATTCGTCATATTTGATTTAATTAATCAAATATGTTCTTAGATTTAAATATATAACCTTTTAACACGGTTTATTTTAAAATCGTAACGTTATATATTCATCTCAAAACTCCCAAAATTCTCGGATATTACACGGGGGAAGGTTTTGGGGCTGTGTGTTGTACTTGAAATCGCAACGATGACGTTGCGTTTTTTAAGTGGGGGTGTATGTAATACCCCAAGAAAATGCTTAAATGGTTTGATAGTACTACCTATATCAACAAGATGTACCTTTCTTTTCGGTAACCCATCACTTTAGAATTCCGCAGTTAAGCGTACTTAATGTGGAGTAATGTTGAGATGGGTGACCTCCTGGGAAGTTTTCCCAGGGTGTGTGCGAGAGAAGCTAAAGCGCACTGAAAGGACTAGTGTTGGTTTGTGAGGCAAGTTGTCAGCCTGACGAGCGGTTCTTGAGGCGTTACAGTATGGTATTAGACCAACCCTGCGACCGCGTGCTGGACCGGTGGACAAGAGGTGTAGGTCAGCAGCCTAGCGGGGGAAGGTTCTGGGGCTGTGTGTCGTGCTTGAAGTCGCAACGAGGACGTTGCGTTCTTTAAGTGGGGGTGTATGTAATAACCCAAGGAAATGTTTAAATGGTTTGATAGTACAACATATGCCAATAAGGTGCACCTTCCTTTTCGGTAACCCATCACTTTAGAACTCCGCTGTTAAGCGTGCTTAACGTGGAATAATGCGCGATTGAGGCCAAAGCGTACTGAAAGGACTAGTGTTGGTCTGTGGGGTCAGTTGTCAGTCTAACGAGCGGTTCTTGGGGCGTTACAACTTTGTTTTTCGGTAGCCCATCACTTTAGAACTCCGTAGGTTTATGGGGTCGATCGTCAGCCTCGAAAGCGTTTTCTAGGACGTTACATCCCCCTCTCTCTTTTTTCTAATTGAACTCGGAAAATTATGATTGATATCACACCTAAGCAAATCATCAAAGACACTTTATTGCTTTCATTAGAATACATTTAGGAACATTTAGGAATTGAATTTCATTTTTCGTAGTAAATTTATCAAAACCTAGGACAGATCAGCTAATTATCCACGTTGTCTATAGTTATGACGACTACAATGCTAAGTCGGTTATCATTTATAAACGACAAGTTATCTTTTAAGTATCGAGAAAGCGAAACAATCTCGAAGGAGCATGAATGCACATTGGTACGTATGGTAAGTTGTTTAGCTGGTTCAGCCTGGTTGTCGAAGCCAAATTATCGACATTTCGGAAAGACTTGTATGCAGGCGTAAAGTATTACTCCAGTCTGTTATCATTCTAAGCACCTCATCAGGAGGGATCAATAGTCGAAAATCAATTAACAACACACTCGAGAAAAGAAAGAACAACATAAACACAAATTAAAATGCCCACATACTGAAGAAAAAACATCAAGAATATGAGACACAAAGCTCCAGGTTGAATTCAGCAAGAATATGATCAAGAATATTGCTCATTTGAGATTAAGTTCATTTACCAACCCTCATGAATTTACTGCTTTAATTTTCATCAACGCGGAAAAAAATGGAGACCTCTGGTGGCTGAGGTTCCAGTTCAGCAGGGAAACTAGTCAAATTATCTCGTCAAAGAAATAATGTGGACAAATTGATCATTTTTACCAACTAATTCCACAGTTCTCAAAATCATTTTCTTCATAGTATTTGCTCCCAAGTAACAATCACTCGCATGGTAAGTCATCCTCATCTCAAACAAATCAACCACATAAATCCACACCGTCGATATTTTCTTACATCTCGTAACAACATTACGGAACACAATCATATGTCAAAAAACATCGAATATAAGATTAGTAAAAATTATGACTTATAAATGTGATAATTTTTCTTGTCTTATCAACAGTCAAAAAATCTAAAAAAAAGTATTAATTACCATCTCACACCGTCATTATGAAATCTCGTCATCATTCATCCGCAACTCCACAATCATGGTCATACTATCTCCGTTTCATTTAAATTATTATGATTAATAATTTATATATGTATTGGATTAATAAAAAATGATAATTTTATTTTTATGAGTATGCGAGATAAAAAAATGAGAAAAAAAAATGATGATGGATGGATTGATATAATATAAATTAGACATAATTTGATATTTTTATAAAAAAATTAATAAATAAAAATATATAATTTGAATAAATATGAATAACGCCGTATCTAAATGACCCATGACCTTTCCATTACCGTAGCTCCAATCGACGTTTCACTTTATCATTCTGTTACACCAGAATTAGACACATCACACCAACAAAAATAAAAACGCAAAAAGGAAAAAGAAGAAAGAAAGGGGTTAGGTGTGAGATTGACCAAACCACCGCACACAGTCACACGCTCCCTCACGCACCATCCATCCATCTTCTTCTCTTCCCCCTTCACCTCCCCACACTATATATTTCCCCTCACCCACTCTCATTCCCTTCTCAGCTTGAGCGTGCCTCTTTTCCAAAGAGTTCCACACCAAGCAAACCATAACATAAACATACACAAAAGATAAAAACACGAATATAATCAAAATTCATTTCATTTCTCATAAGTCCGTGACAAAAGATACTAAAACAACATGCATCCATTTACCCCAACTCACACCGCCACCACACCCACCCTCAAAACGCCGTCGTTTCACCTCCCTCTCCGACCCGGTTCAGGCTCCGTCTCCGGTCCGACCCGGCTCAACGTGTACCGGCTCGACTCCTCCAGCCTCCCGTCCCTCAACGGCTCCGCCACGGCCGTAACCTCACGCGCCGATTGGCAGAGCTCCTGCGCCATTCTGGCGAGCAACGTGATCTCATCGGAGAAGAAGGATAAACAATACGATCAGCAGCAACGGGAGCAGCTGCAGCAATCTCGAGATCAGGACGAAGGAAACGGAGCCGTCGGATCATCGAAGCTGACGAAGATCAACGGCCACGGTTCGTCGTCCTCATCATCGCTGGATCTGATACCTGTTTCGGAGATCAACGGCGGAAATCTCCCGAAACCGCTCACGAGCGATCTGTCCCCTGCTCCGATGCACGGGTCGAGCCTCCGAGTAGCGTATCAGGGGGTTCCGGGAGCGTACTCCGAGGCGGCGGCGGCGAAGGCGTATCCGGGATGCGAGGCGATCCCGTGCGACCAATTCGAGGTCGCGTTCCAGGCCGTGGAGCTCTGGATCGCGGATCGGGCCGTGATGCCGGTGGAGAACTCCCTCGGCGGCTCGATCCATCGCAACTACGATCTGCTCCTCCGCCACCGCCTCCACATCGTCGGAGAGGTGCAGCTTCCCGTTCATCACTGCCTGCTGGCTCTTCCAGGAGTCCGGATCGAGTACTTGAATCGAGTCATCAGTCATCCTCAGGCCCTCGCTCAGTGCGAACACACGTTGACGAAACTCGGCCTAAACGTAGCTCGTGAGGCGGTGGATGACACTGCCGGTGCGGCGGAGTACGTTGCTGCGAACGGATTGAGGGATACGGCGGCGATCGCGTCCGCCAGGGCCGCGGAGCTGTACGGCATGCAGATCTTGGCGGATGGGATCCAGGACGACTCGAGTAATGTCACTAGGTTTATAATGTTGGCTCGGGAGCCGATCATCCCGAGGACTGATCGACCGTTTAAGACGAGCATTGTGTTTGCCCACGATAAGGGGACTTCGGTGTTGTTCAAGGTGTTGTCGGCGTTCGCGTTCAGGAACATTAGCTTGACGAAGATTGAGAGCCGGCCTCATCGAAATAGGCCGATCAGGCTCGTCGATGATGCGAATATTGGCACTGCTAAGCATTTTGAGTACATGTTTTATATAGACTTCGAGGCCTCCATGGCTGAGACGAGGGCTCAGAACGCGTTAGCTGAGGTGCAGGAGTTCACCTCGTTCTTGAGGGTCTTGGGAAGTTATCCCATGGATATGTCCCCCTGGACGTGTCCGTCCAAGGGCGAACAAGAATGATAAAAGGATCGGAATGTAATGAATCATCGTCGACGGGATCATCAGAAAGGAGAATATTAGATGTTGGAAAAGAAAATGGTTGTTTGAATTTGATTTATGCTATGGTGATAATAAGTTATTGCTCTATGTTTGAGATATAAATTATTTAGATTTTTTTGGGTGAGGGGAAAGTGATTACTCCAATTAAGTGGATGGATGCATTGTGAAGGTTGATCGGTTCAATAAGTTTGTTCATAATGTAAATGAGATGATGGTAATGTTACGTCCCAAAGGGTATATCTTTCCATGTATTGTATGATTTGCCTCCCAAGAATGCTATTTGTGGCGATTCAACTTCTCGTCCTAGTCTCCACCAAGGCGTTTGAATTCATCTCTTTAGATGCTAATTAGCTACATCTGCTTCCTACACTTGTATACTAGCATAAACTTTACATATCATGATTTGTCGTAATTCACGACTTGTCTTGTAATTTGCACATCAAGCTAACATATCTTGTAGTACAAACTTACTTGTAACTGCAGGTGTTTAATGTCAAATAGGCACACACACATAACATGAGATATGCTTCAACTTTTTTGGTTGAATGGACTTTGATGTTTAGTTGCTGTTTTTTCCATTTTCTTCTTGGTGGACAGGCAGCAATTCCATCTAACTTTTGAGGCAGGCAGAGCTGAAAATCATTGATAAATATAGGTGTAGAAAACTACTCCTACTAGAGTCCTTCAAGGACACTCATACACATACATACCAACTCTTGGTCAATTATGGAACCAAAGTTCAGGTGCAGTGAACTTGGAGAGCAGTAGATACATGAAAGTTGGAAACTTAGATGGGGGCAGCGGCAACTACGCAAGTAGCAACCCACCAATTGCAAGACCCTGCCCCTAAGCATGGACTATTTGATTGATCTTTGTCATGTTTTTTAAAATGCTCATATTAGATTTTTAACGTAGTGTATAATAAATATCGTATTCTGTTATGAAGTGTTAAGTTACGAGAATGGATGTTTAGAGTTCAAGGGTTCATTAACGTTCGCCATGCATGAAGCTTTACATGTGGTTAAGTTGACGTGTCTTTAAGACGGACAAAAGACTAACGTAGTATCAAAACTTACAAAGTGATCAATTTTCTTTTACGTCACCTTACCATACTCCAATACTTGCTTACGCCGATAAGCCTTAGGTGGATGCGTGTAAAAAAGGGACCGATTGTTATATTTTAAATAGGTTTCGAATAATGGAATCTTCCATTTTCTAGAGACGATTAATCTTGTTGGAAAGTTGGAGCAAATCAGAGTGAGATTTCAAAAAATATCGTCAAAGGTCAAAGCCTTATGGTATTAAGCAATGTACGAGAACTCAGTCCAAGATGGAAGGGATAAGATGGCTATAATTAGCCAATTGTAGTTTTGACTACATTTGATTCTCATAAGTCAATCATATGAGGAGTGAAAATTAGTTCATATTAGCATACACTTCCATGATTCTTTTCCCCCCTTCTTCTACCTAAACTTGTCAATAACAAAGTTTGGTAGAATCTTGTGGCTGCTTAAACCAACCATTGGCGGGCTTCTAAGCCTCATAATCTTCGCCACATTCGGTATGTTAGGAATCGTCTCGAAAGATTTGAGCTTGACAAGTCTATTTAGAACGTGTTTTGACGGATTCGGCTTACCTCAAACGATCTCCCACTTATAAGTCGGTTTTGTACATCACGGGTTCGCAACTTTAGTCATGATCCATGTGTGTTTTATTGACATATATGAACATACCATGTGGTGGCTGACCACAAGATGGCTGCAAAGTTTGTACTGAGCAAGCTAGCAAACACCAAAGGACCTGAATCGTTGATTGGACCGACTACCCTGAGAAGCGATGTCCTCTGAGGTTTTTCTTATGTGTATTTTCCACTAGAGAATTAAAGGACTATTTTGATAACGTAACGTTCCGATATTTCATTACTTATTAATGATACATATGACGTTATTGTTGTTAATTTAGGCAAAAATTATACTTTCTGACTTACTCATAAAAATTAAATTAAATTCACTTATACATCATTAGTTTATAAACTTTTGATGCAGTCAATCATATCTCAGAATATCACATTTACAGCGAAATCTACATCTTTTTCTTATATCAGAGTACTTTTCACACATAAGTTACATCTAGTATCAAATTTTGGGTCACATTTCTCCTTCAAGTCTTACTCTTGTAATAAAAAGAAGAAAAAAGACACAGAAAAATAATAACCGTAAGCTATATAAGCTCAATAACGTGTCGACCCCCTTATCAGGAGTTACACGAGAGAAGAAGGTAAGAAAAGAAAAGAGAAATGATCACTTTGATCATTTGTTCTACTACTCTGGAATTATCATGCCAATTTGACATTCATAATCATCATCACAAGCATATCAATGATTCACCCTAATCACATAAGCACACTTAATATCACGTAACAACGCTTGAAATCATGCGTCCATCGACACTCCAAACATTATCAACGTCTTTTATTACTGTCATATCATTTATGGTAATGATCGTCAAGATCTTCATGTCAAACAAAGTGAGGCAATAACACTGTGATACAACAGGTCCCCAATGCAAGTCTCACGCATTGTTGCACTCAACAGTTTACTCAAGATTTTGTTATACTTACTATAAAATCAATCACATAGAGACGACATAAAATAAATTTTCTCAATGTTATAATTATGTCCTTGACGAAACTAATTCAATTTTATAAGTAAGTTTTATTCATCTTTAGCAAAAGGGACATTCGTGAAAGGGGATCAATCAAACCGGAGCCCAAGGTCTTCTGCAGTGAGTTACCCTCATATTAAAATGTCGATGAAAGAATGTCACCACCAAGTCACTATATAACACATGCGACAGACACAACGCTCTTTGTGTTTTATACCACGGAGTTATCCCATCAATTATAGATTTACACTCCTTTTATTTATTCATCCTCTTTATACTAGCAATCAATGCATAACACAAACATACATATCATCTTATCATGACACACATCAGTTGCAGTCATTATTTTACGTCAACCACATTTAGTGACTACGTCCAAAAATTTTCATGCATATTATTATACTTACGCTATAATAATAATACAAATCGCCACACACAATAAATCTAAACGTTAACTTTTACCACAGTTCTTCACATGCACATGCTCAGTCTCGTCCTTAAATAACAACAAGTAGCGTCTCTAAGTCCTATAATATGATAGGATACGCATATTAAGACACATCCTTTTGAATAATTGTTCACGTTATATAATTAAACATATTTATTCGTATTTTTTGAAAAAGCGCCATAGTAATGTTATGTGCTGGTACCAAGTTTTGAGAAAAGTCTTTTATATACTTATCTTGATAGTCTATGATAATAATTTTATGTATCTATCATCATTAGAAATGTTTGTGAACATTTGAAGTTGTTTCGGGATCAAAACGGTTTATTTCCGAATTCTATCCAACATGACCCTTTGAAATATTTAAATCTATAACTTCTCGCGTACAATTTCAAAAATTATTTCATAAAATTATACATAAACTAAACTCTATAATATTTTTATAGAATCAAAGTTTTCATTATGAAACCTTACCAATAATTACAATTTATTCGTTCAAGTTTATATTTTATGCTAGATCAAACAGTTTGACATTACTTCATTAATCAGCTCATAACTCTTTACATTCAACTCCAAATCTAGATGTTTAAACTGTTCCAGAAAGTAAATTTAAAGGACTTTCCATTGATATAAGGCTCGTTTTCTAATTCTTTCTATATAATTTCAGATCAAGTCACAAAGTGATCCATATAATCAGCTTTTATAGATTAACATATCCGTAAATTTTGATTTATATCTTTAGATTCACAATTTCAAATCATGATCTATCAACTTTATCAGAAACTAGATATATGAGGATTCAACATATATTAAAATCGAAATTTATCACAGAGTCTATGATTTTCCACAAAATTTTTAAAAAAGATGATTATCTTGTCTTATTAATGGTCGAGGATTCTCATCACCTTGTAACCTAGCTTCTCCTCAAACTATCCTTATTCTCTTCTCTTGTTTATCCTCGTCACAGAGCCTATGTTTGTAACAAAGTTTTTCAAGGAGAAAAGAGATTACATTTATAAAAAAAATATAGCAATTGAAATAATTTTAATGGATAATTAATGAGTATTTAGTGGATAAATAATTTAATTTAGGTGGAGTAATATTGACATAAAGAAAAATAAATACCAAAATTAGATTGGATCATTTTCGTATAAAAACGATATTTTCTTATTAAGATCGTATTTTCCCGTATTTACGTATTAAGGTTAAATTTAATTAAGAATTTGTATTCTTTTCTTATTATATCATCAAATAAACCTTTTAATCCCTCAAAATAAATTATAACATACGATTATTTATTATTCACGTTAATTATGATGAAATTAAATTTCATGAAATTTTTCTAATTCTTATCATATTTTTGTCATGTTTTGACAAACGAATTTTATAACCATGTTGTATAAATTACGATGTTCAATAATATATTGTTTTTTTTATTATTTCAGAAAATAAATTATCTTAAAATCTTCAGGTCTTTACAGGTGGTCTCTCCATCCAATTATTATTGTAATATTTTGACTTTATATATTTATCGATACAAAGTTTAACACGTATGTAACGATAATCAAACGTAATTTTTTATAAATTTATCGTGAAACATCAATGATTGTGTAAATTACATGCTTCAACATAATACATGTTACAAGAAAATCAGACGTGATTTGATATGAAAACAAGACATGCTTTCATGCGTATATAATAGCATAAAATACGTACATATTACAAAATATATGGGACGAAAGGAATAAAACTGTTAAAAATTGTAAAAATCAAAATCAGTAAGTAACAGAACCAAAAACAAATAACCAAAACCAATTTTTTTTATCATTAAGTTTAAAGAAAACAAAAATTAGAAATAAAATCAGAACCAAACAAACCCTCAGGTTTGACATTAGACGTATGACGAGTAAATGTCATGGAAGATCACATGTACGACTGTAATTTTTTAAAGTTGATCTATTTACAATCTCAAAATTCATGGACCAAGTGACAAGCATGTGGACATTTTCGATGGCAGTGGTATATGGAGTTCTAAATTGCAGCGTTCAATGTTGAACAACTCGTACATTTCTGGGCTAATGAAGTTCTAGACGACAAAAACACATCAATCTTAGAATAAGAACCTTTAAAAGGAAAGTTGATGTTTGACATAACAAGAGAAAATTATAGACAGAACATGTCAAGAAACCAATGCTGAAATTCCAAGCAAACAGCGAAAATGAGACGATGTTCCTGGAAGCGCAAATGAACAGCGGCGTCCTATTTTGATCGATTAAGCGGCTAGACGCAACCTGTGCAACTAAACATAGCTAACAATAAGTATCATTGTAGTTGGATAAAGTGACTGATACTAACATATAGCAAAACAAAGGTACAAGACGAAACAAGGAGAAACATATGGTAGAACTATTTGAGACAACTAAGCGACTCTGTACGTGTCTTCTATCGAAATCTCAACGTCGTCACCAACCTACGATGCAATGATATCAAAATAAACCTTATTCCACCGCGCCTAATTCATCCAACAATAGTGTCTAATCCACTCTAAACACCCTTCAAGAGTAATCTCCAGTCATCACTACGATTTACTAACAAATGATAACCACGATTGATCATAGCTTTACTTATAAGGCGAAACATCGACATCAGACATCGCACATCATAAAAGCTTTTAACATGATGGGTGTGACAAACGACATGAATAATCGGAAGGGACCGAAGTAGACGGACCACAAAAGGCACTGCTACAGTAGTCTCGTAACGTTGTACTACTATGGTTTGCACAAGATATTTTCGGTTCCAAAGGGAACACAACACGCAAGGACCACAACAGTATATGCGAAGGGCATATGAATACGATTTGATGAAAAGATAAAGGGTTTAAGAAAATGACGAGGATGAAAACACACGAGGTTGAAAGCAATATTCTTTTAGGTAGGGAAAATTCGACATATTTGTCTAACTTTTCTTAGATAACGATTAATCATTATCTACATGGTATTTACGGGATTAATCATTAGATAACTTTTCTTAGATTAACGGGACTACATGGTATTTATCTACATCCAGTAATTCCGTTAATCATTATCTATGCTAACTTGATCGAAAAAAAGAGATTTAATAAGATGCATCACGGTCCAAGAAAGCTTACTTGATCTTTGTTCATTAATACTGCTTTTTCTGGTTGTCATTACATTGATCGTGCCCATGTAGAGTATTCCACCCGCCGAGGACCGTCATTCACTGTCTCGGTCCCTGCGGACCAAGCGGCTTATCAATTAGTTGCACAATAGTTAGATAACAAATGAACACTCGCACACGTAAAACCTTCGGAAAATACCAAAGCGAGCACGAGTTACTTAACTCTCACTATGTCACCTAACGACATTTTCCGGTAAGAACATCAACTTCTTTGTGAATGCTTGTTCTCAATCAATACACTTCATCCTGTAATAAATCATGAGCTTTGCTTAGTGCCAAGATAGATCTCTAACAATCGAGCTTAAAGTTGGTCATGGAACAGCCACCAAGCTTTTGACTATCGATGATAATCATCGCTCATCGTGATAAGGATTGCTAATGCTCGTCATGAATCATGATCAATTCGAAGCCTGCCTTGATGGAAATCGCCAGTGGCTACAATGCCTTTCCTTCAGTTCTAATCTTATCTGTCTCTTAATTAGGTAAAAGAGAAACACCTTAGCTTAGAAAGAAAGCTGAATGAAAAGTTACCCGTGTCACATTTCATCTAGAGTCAAAATCATACCTACCCAACATTGAACTCGGGTGAGAATGTTGTTCATGTCATTTGTTTCCCAGGTCCCAGCAGGCACCAGATCCATTCCAGGACTATAAAGATCTGATGTTATGTGTCACGCAGCCAAGACGGTTGCCCACCTGGATATATCTTGAAGTTGAAGGGTGCACCAAAACACAAGAGAAAACTTGAGATTTCTAGGAAAAAGGGGGGTTAGGTAAAATCACTGTGGTCATAAGATTACTGTGAAAATGTAGCCAAAGATTAAGTCATAAGAACAGGTTATAGAAGATTATACTCAAAGTTGGTAAAGAGATAGATTGATGACGTGACGTCATAAGCAACAGAGTCAGAGATCTTATTCGTGACCATGGATACATCAGTGCTGGACTGCGAAAGAAGTCGCAAAAAAACTAGAGCAACAAAAGAAGCTAAAGTATTAATTAATCAGGAGTGCCGCCTAATCGTGATTACAACAATTCCACACATTACTTCAATCACTGTTTTAGCTTTATGAGTATCAGAGTGTTAAACAATTCTATCGTTGAAGCCAAAAAAAAGAAGAAAAAAGCTACCATGGCTCTTGATGGAGTCATCTCCTAAACTCACCCCGTAACGAACAGTAATCAAGAGAAAATCATCAATATGATTATGAATACATTATGCATCATTGAATGAAAAAGAAAAAGAATTAGTTGTTGGAATCGTTCAATTGATAGTCCCGCCAATTACACTATATTCGGCAAATGGATAAGAAATCTATCAATGAACATACAATTCCCATAGGCCATAGTTGGTTAGCCAACTAAATGGGTCCCCAAACAAAAGAATCTCCATACGACAATTGTGGTACGGTTTCTTGGCCTGAGCCTTCACTGACCAGATGAACTGATCCTCCAAATAAGGGGCAGGTAAGACTGAATCATTCATATTGGCATCAAAATGAGTAATCTTGCCGATCAAAATGAGTAATTTAGCCTGACCCAATTATGAACAATGGTATGAACCAACTAGAGTGGCCTTCAGCTTTTTCAGGCCCAACAAAGCTAAGTTTTGATTGATCCAGTCACAAAAGACAGAGAACTCCATATAGCCCATATCCTAGAATTACTCATAAATTCAATATAGAAGTAGCATAAAGATTTGCTATGGTCGCGGCATCAAGTGGTGAATTATCTACAAAATAATATATAAGTGTTTCAAAAAGACCTAGCGGTCATCAAATTGGTAAGAGAGACATACCACAATAAGCTACAGAACTCAAGACCCGGTTGGGATGCCTTGTTAATACAATGCAGGCTAGCGGAATCATTAATTTGCTGCTTTTCCACCAGGGTAAGCACAAGCATATAGAAGCTACAAAATGAGAACGAGGTGCAGGATAGAATGGATTAAGAAAAGTCATTATGTATAAACATAAAAGAACAGACTGATAAGCGCAATCATTCTAGCCGGCTAAAATGACCAAGATATACTGCCACTATACTTGGTCAAGTTACTCAAGCATGACGAACATATAATCTCTTCTTGGTATGTGTGTGTACGCATCCTGTTATCCACTATGCATATGTAGTGCATGATTGAAAAGCACAAAGTTGAGACTTGAGACAGCACACACCACCCAAACCAAAGACAAATTGAATTTTTCAAACTATTCATAATCACGAGGTAGAGCAGGGGAAATTACCTTTGCCAAAGCAACGTTTGAAGCAGAGGAAAGTGAATCTTATGATTCCTGCCAGAATAAAAAGCATCGCCAACAACAGCAGTTGAAAGCAGTCTTGTGTTCCTCAAAGAATCTCACAGAAAACCACGATGCTTTTGGTGTTCTGGTACGTTTGAGTTGCTTTACCATCCCTCAACCCATACTTACTGCTATCTTCAATCCAAGTGTATTCTGCGTTTTAAGAACGTTGTCACAAGATAGGTTGGCAAAGAACAATTTAACAAGTTCACGAAGCAATTCATGTTGCACGTACTAGATCGTGCAATACATATCGCGTGACTATGCTTTACAGATCCATTTCAACCATCAAATTTCTCCCTGCCTTAATGGAAAGCCTCAGCCACACCCCTTCCTCGTCAACCTCCAAGCCAAGATAAAAAACGATAGTTGTTCATCTATTTGATCATGTTTGAATGTAACATCAGAAATCATTAAAAGTAAAAGTTTTATGCATTCTGCAGACAGATTTGTACAGCGCTTTGATTCGATCACTCTAGTGTAAGTTTCTGATAACTGATTAACCAAGGCATGGATGAAACACCTAAAATCCTAAAACGATAAAGAATAGGAGATGTATGTATTACATAATGATCTCTCATGATAAAAGGATGCAAGAGTAAACAATGCCAATGAAAAAACGGCCGAAAGATGGCGACAGGGTAGAGAGCAGCAACTACAGAAATCAAATTTCCCCTTGATGAATTCACGAGTCAGGAGAGAACAGCAGGAAATGTTGAAACACAGGACAGCCTATTAGATACTTTAGCTCAAAAGAAGGAAAAAAGAAAAGATCACAGCGATGTTTTCGTCCCACCAAGTGCTATCCAGCCATAACATGCTCTTTTCTCTTCTTTACATGAAAGAAAAGCTCACTAGCCTATCATTAACGTACAGATATGGGGCCTATATCGTAATCTTCGGTATATTACGGATACTGATACGGGATGAAGTGGTTTTTGGAGGCAATAAAATTTTCGATAGTAAAGTTGACGAATAACAGACTCAATCTTTGAAGAAATGTTTTGTGACTACCAGGAATCTAAAAGTATATGCGGATTCACTACCAAAAAGCTTTTAATAGAATGAAGATAGAACACAAAGCATACCAGAGTCATGTAAGTATCATCATCCTATATGGCCTTATATGGTTGCACTGAAATGGTGTCAAAGATCAAAAAACTCATCAAACGCACCAAATGGTTCTTTAAAATAGCAAGGAGGGCCTCCGTGATTCCACCAATTCGTTTCAACGCATGAAACCAAATGAAAATGGAGGCAACATGACAAGGCTCTCATATTTGAGTCTTGGTGCCACATTCTGAATAGAGGCAAGTAATGGGATGATGGAACTTACCAGAGGGATGAGCAAGAAGCCTGATAATAACGAGCGGTTGACTATTGATGAATCCTGCATGAATCAGTGCACATTATTAAAACGCTAAGACAACTACTTTGACACACATTACATGCTGATTGTTACAATTAAGAAGGATAATCAAAGTGTAGATCTACAAGTTCAGGTAGATGCAGTCCTCGCAATACAAAGCACGCCATGGAAACGGAAGAGCGCTGGTGGTAAGGTGCTGGCCAAGTTATATTTGGAGTTTGACAAGGATGCTTATCATTCGGAATTATCTTAACGAAACATAAGTACCAAAAATCACTTAATACCAAAACAATTATATCATGGCTCCATCCATTTATAAACCTGATCATTGAAAACTTGAAATCGAGACAGCACATAGTAAAATGGGCACTGTTTCATCGTTTTTCATTAATCAATACACCTCACTAATGGCATAAATTATGAAACCAACGAGACGGGTCAACGAAAAAATAATTTCACCACCGGAGGACATTCAAGATTTTTCTGCCACATGTCAGAATATGAATGGTAGAACAGGTATGATGGAGCACTAGCTGTCAGCACTCAGCACACAGGCCCAAGAATGGTTGACTTATTGACACAGTCAGCACCAAGCTGAAATTTGAATCCAACATTGAGTTTTCCATTGTTGTATCTGTGGACTTTACATGGACCATAAGGGGAACATGGATCAAAGTCACCTTTTTCTTTTCCCACTAGTGTAGTGGTGTATCACATGTCCATGAAATGCCAAACCGTAAGATAATGATCAACCGTTGTGTGACTCACAGATAAATGCTTTTATCACATGATAACGACATAATAGTCAGAACTCTTAAATTGAAGACGAAATAAGTTTGAACTGGACACAACAGATAGAAAACTTTGCATAAAATTAATTCCATGATGTCGTGATATATGAAGTTATTAGGAGTGTGATTTTTTCTAATGTGAACTGCTTTCTTGAAGTTCTACATGTGACTGTACTTGGTGCCTAACCTCTTTTTGCATGTATTTAAGTGGTGCCTGTATCTGCCCCCTCTCACCCCAAAAAACACCCAAGCTATTCAAATCCCATTTTTCTTCCACCTCTCCTCACGGACTCCATCAAAATACAAGCTGGATTCAACAAGCCATGAAGAACAAGTTCCATTCACTTGCTCTCATCTTCTTCCTTTTTCTTCTTATCTCCTCGTCAACATCGGCAGCTCGTCTATTATCATCCGCAGAAGGTAGAGAACCAGCTTCCATATTATAACAAAACACATAGGTGTATGCAAGTGTATTGACAAGTGAAGAACTAAGGGTTTGTTTACTTTGCAGGCCAACATGAGAAACCGAATCAAATCACAGAAGGAAATCATTTCCAACAAGAAGATGACTCTATCGACGTAAGATTTCGATTTCTAGCATCAAATAAACATGGTACTCATTGTTTGAATCGAGTTTGTATGCTAAGGGCTCGGATTCGAAATGCTTAAACACGCTTAAAAAGAGGTTTCTTGCATTGGTTGTGAGGTTTTCAGATAAGACTAACAAAAGAAGGGTTCTGATATGTGACAGAAGCTGATGGGTATAGAGGCTTGTGGACATGAAGATGAAGAGTGCTTGAAAAGAAGAATGGACTCAGAGGCTCATTTAGACTACATTTACACCCAGAGCTTGCACAACAAGCCATGACGCCGCTCAACCGGGCAGGCTAGGAGAAAATCTACAGATTCCAACAATGGAGGAAAGAAATTCCGGAACTTTGTAGCCTTGTATTAGACTAGGATAGAATAGATTGTAGAGAATGGTTCCCATATCAAATCCATGTATGATATAGCACCTGGATTGCTTTGGGTGTATCAATTCCAATGCAATGCAACTTGGACTTATATAGAACAATATGTCCTCAATATATCAACTGTCTGTTTGCTCTGGACATGTTATCTTCACTAAGTGGCATGGTATAAAGTCTTAACATGAATGTCATTGCACCAACCTTTCCAGGATCATATGCACCAAATTCTGGTTAGAAGGTATTAACTTTAAGATTGTAGCTTGCCAAAATCCAAGCACCAGAATGTTAACAACTGCATCCACAAGTTCATACACATAGGGATTAGAATTGGAGGATCTATGTGAGTAAACAAAAGAGCATCAGACGGCTAGTATGTCCTAGTCAGACTGAGATAACAAGAGTGTCAGATTGGTAGTTATTCAACCAGTTGCTTCCATGAAGTTCTAGACATTGGCTAGACAGTGGCATATAACTTTGAAACTTCACTATGAGTTAATCGCATGCTAATCAAGTCATCAACAGCATAACTGAAGTTTGATACAACAAAAAAGGAACCGCAAAGAAAAAGCATGATAAGCTTCAGCTTTTCCTCAGCATTTTTAACACAATTCCTCGTGAATCAGCCTTGAATCACTAATTCACTTATTATGGGTTAATCACAAGCAGATTTTATTCTGATTCCACATCAGATACTACAGCGAATGTCAATATAAGTAAGGGCTATTTACCCAGAAACCCATAACTGATGCAAGACACCTGCCTCATCAACCCAACTAGCAGCTTCTGGTAGCTGGGTGAGGTTCAGTGACTGGAGCAAAAGAGGATCCTGAAATACATAAACAGCGAGTTAGGAAGAGGTTTCCGCACTTCTACACCAAACTACAATGAGGAAGCACATCAGAGCAGACCAACTTTAAATTTCCACGAAAAATAGAAATATTATCCTACCATCATTAAATCTACACGAACTCCGATATTGAATTCGGCAATCAAATGACACACAGCCCATTAATAGTAAACCACAAAGCATTTGGTACACGAAAGAGACAGATAACAGCAAAAAGACGCCACATTCAACAATGCCAAACTAAATCATTAGACTTCGCTTTTCATCATAATGGTAAGCAAAAAAAATTTGAAGATCGACGGTAAGATATTAGTTTAGTTGAAACAGAGATGGAGCTGATGAAAACTCCAACCCATTCCTTAACAGCTTCAGGTATGCAAATAATTTTGGACTACTGACTATAATGAACGAACCGAGAATGAGCAGTTTATATGGCAGTAAGGACACATTGGAAATAAGCCAAGTCTTCTACAGTCAGTTAAGTGAATTAGAGAATGGAGACCATCTCATACAGCAGAATGCAAGCGATAAGGTTAAGTGCATATTGCAACATAGTCGCTGGAATCAATATAGCATGGATAATTCATCAACCAGATACCAAAATCATCAATCACAATAAGAATGGAAGCAGTGGCAAACAAAGGAACTAGTTTGATCCACTGGTCAGACATTCTAAGTAGGTTTTTCAAGGGTTTCTTGGTCAGGAGCTTGAGCCTCGATGGAAGAGGTTCAAAAGAAGATTGACTGGCTTTAGGGAAGCAGAAGCAATTTCATTTCAAAATATTTTCAGATGGTGGTGTACTGTACCACATTAGTTCTAGTGAATCATGATGTGCTCCAGGTGACATGGATCATGAAAGTCGATAAGCAGCACTATCATGAAGATATTCAAAATTCACCAAGTGCACTATCACTATCTAATGAAAGAAGTGTTATTAATGCACCATGAATCAGAGCCCATTAGTAAGTTGAATCTCCGACATCCATTCACGGTTGGATGTATAAAGCATACAGCTGAATGCATTCATAGAAAAGACCGCGACCAATTACAGGAATATGCCACAGTAAGGTAAAGATGTAACCAAATAGATGATTTACTACTAGAAGTTGGAGTTGAGAGTTGAGACCGAGGCAAATTAGAGAAGAAGCAGGAAACTGATAAATTTTGTGAGCATGACACTGGTAAATTTCACATTCTGCAAGAGTTGGGAGAGTAACTAAAATGTACACATGACTTGTATGGCCAACTTGTGGTGATTAGAGTAACAAGATAAGCACTGAAATCCATCCAACTTGGTTATCATGAAAACCGCATGCCAGATTACGCACTACTTTGCTTAAAGAGAACTTTTCATGGGAAGAGTGTGATTATTCTCATGCAAGTGCACCGTGTCACAACCGAAAATTCTAAAAAGCATCAGAATTATCGCCCCATTTGTAGTTCCACCTAAAATTAGAAATATCGCCTAGCCACTGTTTGATCATCAAACAGCGTTTGAATAATGCAATTTACCAGAAATGGAAAAGCTTCGGTGGAGATCCTAAATAAATGCATTAACATACGCAAAACCACTTGTAGCAAATCACAAAGAATTTGCGTATGAAAGTGATGTACAAGCAACAAAAATCTTAATCAATCGACTTTTTTTTGCTTTTAATCACTGGACACAGAAAAAAGATGGCAATATCCCCGGCAAGGGATCAGCTCATTTGCAATAGAATATGCAGCTGACATAAACTCCAACTTATACTGTTGGCATTTTGAGTTGCACAAAAAAATTTGGAATACTCCAAAAAATTATTAAAAATCCCAGAGAAAGAAACTGACCATGGCAAAGACTCTAGTTTACAACAGGACATATAAGAGAGATAACTATAAGTCTTAAGTATTGAGCAGAGCGAGGGATCGTTTGTATAAAAATCAAGCTCGTGACCAATACTCTCGACACGAGTCTTGGCAAGAGACTAAACTCATCCCCTCCAACGATTCATAAGACGCTCGAATTTATATTATGTGATTTTTCATGCGACAAAGTTTGGTAGAAGACTAATGATGAAGAATTCCTGCTCACTATAGTGGCATGGAAGAGTCGAGAAAGATGAAGAACACAGAACATTTGATAATGAAAGGCATTCTGTAAATGGACCATGAATCAGTCCCCATTAAGTAGAATCCCCAAATCAAGATATGGTTGCATGTACTATATGGCGGGATGCATGGATATGACTGAAGGCTAGGCATCGTCATCCATCCATCTAGAAATGGCACTTTCACGTTTAGGGAGTAAATAGCAATAATTTTATGCAAAAATTTCAAGCAGCTGGTATACTATGTGCCTTAGGAGTTGAGAGACAAACAAACCCAACCCAACCCAACTTAACTCAAATTACCCAGTGTCGGGCTCCCATTAAGAAAGAATGCTCAACTAAGAGCAAGTCCAATGCACTATGCATTTGGATTGCCATATTCATAATATAGGATTTGCCTATCAAATAGAAACTCCAATTGTTATCATTTTTCTTGCTATAATTTGACTTTTATCAGTTGGATGGCTAAATTTGACAATGAAAATGACTTTGTTATTTTTGCTACATCACCAATGGTTTGGAGGGAATGAAAAACATGCAAACAAAGTGGAGGCAAAAAAATGGAGGAAAAATAAAATGCTTAAATTTAGCATATCATTGTTGGAGCACAATAGCCATATTTTGACATTTTCATAGTATTCATATGTAAATTATAACTTTAAATATGCAAATTTAGCTCAATCCATTGGACTTGCTCTAACACAGCAAAAGAGAAGAGAACAATCTAACGCAAAGCATCTATAGCCATATGGGACTTAAAGCACCAAAAAACGCTCTTATTTAAGTCCTAACCCATCTCGCAGCACCAACCCCTAAACAATGTTAATCAACGACGATCACCTAAACATACATGTCACAACCAAACACAAAGCGCTTATAATATCACAATCGAATACAAATCATCTAACACGAGGCCGCATTACTCGATCCACCATGGCTCCAAATCCACTACTCAACTCCCAACATTATCCATAAAAACCACAACCACGATTATCCACACCATGTGATCTAACCTAAATCATCAAAATTCCATATACGCATTCAATATAAACCCTGACGTTGCGACTGGAATCGAGAGACAGCATTGAATCGCAACAAACATCAATGACACAAAATTCTAAGAGTTAAAAGGGAAGATGATGAGTTTGTTACCTCCGACATTGGATTCGATCAACGTGGAAGAATCGATTGATGCTTTCATCGGATTCGGTGGCTGCGCTTTCCGTTCCCCTCGTCGCAATCGCCATTGTTAGGGTCTCGTTTTGCCTCGTCTAACGTTGTCGAACATTTGGCTGGAGTTTGTGTCATACGGTGGAATGTGGTTTTTGATTGTTTTTTATGATCACTCACATGAGATATATTAATTAATTTATTTATTTTTATTGTTTTTCAATATATTATATTATATTTATATCTTATTATATTTATAAAATAATACAATATGTTATATTATGATTGTATATTTGAAGAATTATTAAGCATTATTTCTCAATTCATAATTTTTACACATTCTTTTCACATTATATCATTATTTTTTTATTATATATTTTATTTTTTCATTTTTATCAGTACTCTATTTTACGGTATATAAAAAATGATTTCGATAGGTGACAAGTCACTTTTGAGATCAAATAATGATTTCGATATCGTGTGTCGAATAATGATAATTTATCCTAAAACATGGATGATAATTGTCCTATAAACAATTTAAATGTTATCATTTTTGTTTTTTATTTTCATTGTTTTTGTGTCATTGATGGATAAAATTAAAGTGTTTATTTTGTTGTCTTCTTTCTTGTATAAAACAAAAAAATAAATAAAAAAAACTCTTTTCATTCTAAAATATAGAAAACGGTTTGACTCGACACGCGAATCCATCTGTGTGTTAAATTTGTGTGAAATTTTATGAAGAAAGAATATTTTTTTTATAATAATACGGTTTACTGTAACAGTTGTGAAAAAATATAATAGATATACTGTAACAGATAGTGATTATTTTGATATTTTTATGTGAAAATGTTACTAAATATGATATGTTGTATATATTTTGGGACAATCAAAATAGATAAATATTGCTTATATTATGAAACAGAGAGAATATATAACATCCATTTTGTATTTCTGTTACTTACTGATTTCGTTTTACTAATTTTGAGAAATGATACTAATATTCGTTAGATAAATGTTACTCAGAGCATTGTTTCTTTTTATTTTTCACTTTTTAATAAATTGATTTATAAAAATAAAAAAAATTATAATAATATTAATTGATTTTTTCCATCTCACATTATAGTTTTTACAAATATTCCAACCTATTTTTTTAGTATCAATTTAGCTTTATATTAGTTTAATATTCTATTTTTTATAGTTTATAAATCTCTATTTCACATGATCAATACAAATGTTATCAGTCTCACTCTCACAAAGCACGCCTCTTTCCCTGTCCGCTCTCAACCCGTTGGCATGAACAAATCAAAAAATGGTTGAATTCATACCAAATTTCTTGGCGGGCTATGATATCTCTCTACTCATCCCACACCATAATAAAACACAAACCACACTATCTTCACGTCATGCTACAAATCGCATCCACTCTTCGCCTCCCTTTCTTAAACTCCTCCCTCAATCAAACCCCTCAAAAACCCACCTTCAATTCTTTCACCACACCAGCAAGATTCACTTCACCTCGTATAATCAACAATGCTGCCACATATACTCCCCAAATTCATCAACCCAATGAAGGAATTGACCCCAAGAACGAGCAGAGAGTTCATCCAGATTACAACACGTACCTATGGCTCCTACAAGGGTGCGTGAATTCGAGTTCAGGGTCTGTTTCCGATGTGGGGAAGATTCATGGGTTGATTTTAAAACTGGGTTATGATGTAGATCATGAGTTTTGTAGTGGGCTAATGGAATATTATGTCGAAAATGGTTGGTTGGAGGATGCACGGAAGGTGTTCGACCAAATGCTTGAATCCGGTTCGAGGGTGTCCGTGTGCTTTTGGAATAGGGTTATTGGTGGGTTTGGTGAGAGGACGCTTTGGAGAGATGTGTTGGGGTTGTTTAGGAGGATGGGGAAAGAAGGGGTTCGTCCGGACGAGTATACGTTTTGTCATGTGTTAAAGGTCTGCTGTAAGGGCGGAGGAGGAAGGGGTGGTGTGAGTTGTATTGAGCAAGTTCATGCTAAGGTGATTAAGCATGGGTTTGGTGTTGATCCTGTGGCGTGTAATCCATTGATTGGTGCGTATGCAAAGAATAGGCTGATATGTTCTGCGAGAGCTGTGTTCGAGGAGTTGCGCTCGAGGGATAGTGTTTCATGGGTTATTATGATGTCCAGTTTGTCTGAAAATGGTTGTGAGGAAGATTGCGTTATCTTGTTTTGCCGTGAAATGCATATAGATGGCGTTGTGCCCACTCCGTATGTTCTGTCCAGTGTTTTGAGCGCTTGTAGTAAGATCGAATGGTTTAACCTAGGACGACACCTGCATGCCCTTGCTTTCAAATGGGGCTTTTATGCCGACACTTTTGTGTCCAATGCTTTGATCACATTATACTCCCGCCAGGGGGATTTTATATCGGCCGAGCAAGTTTTTGAAAAGATGCATGCCAAGGATAGTGTTTCATACAACTCCTTTATCTCAGGGCTTGCCCAGCGTGGACACAGCGACAAAGCTCTTCGATTGTTCAAGAAGATGCAAGATGATTGCTTAAAAGCAGATTGTATCACTGTTGCAAGCCTATTAAGTGCGTGTACGGCAATGGAGGCTCTTGATAAGGGGAGACAGCTTCACTCCTATGCACTAAAAGCGGGATTCTGCTCAGATATGATCATGGAAGGCTCCTTGCTCGACCTTTATGTCAAATGCTTCGATGTCAAATCTGCCTATAAGTTCTTCCTCTCGACAAAGAGAGACAATGTGGTGCTGTGGAATGTCATGCTGGTAGCATATGGGCAGACCGGTGACCTTAATGAGTCTTTTAGACTGTTCTCTGAGATGCAAGTTGAAGGTTTGGAACCTAATCAATACACTTATCCAAGCATCTTGAGAACTTGTACGTCTGTTGGAGCGGCCGATGTTGGAGAACAGATCCATACACAAGTGATTAAAACGGGTTTTCAGAACAATGTATATGTTTGCAGTGTACTTATAGATATGTATGCAAAGCTTGGAAATCTGGACAGAGCCCATAACATCTTTGTCAGGCTCGCTGAAGACGATCTTGTCTCCTGGACAGCTATGATTGCTGGGTATGCACAGCATGATATGCATTCCGAGGCTCTCAAACTTTTTGAAGAGATGCTAACTCGAGGGATTTGTCCAGATAACATTGGATTAGCTAGTGCAATCAGTGCATGTGCTGGCATCCCAGAACTGAACCAAGGCCGGCAAATCCATGCTCAGTCATGTCTTTTTGGTTATTCATACGATATATCAATTGGAAATGCTCTGGTGAGTCTGTACTCTAGATGTGGTAAAGTGCAAGATGCCTATCTAGCCTTCAATAAAATAGGCACGAAGGACAACATATCGTGGAACTCATTGATTTCTGGACTAGCACAAAGCAGTCATTTCGAGGAAGCTCTACAGATATTTGCTGAGATGAACCGAGAAGGGATAGAAGCTAATCTTTTCACATATGGTTCTGCAATCAGTGCGGCTGCTAATACGGCTGAAGTAAAACATGGGATGCAGATCCATGCTAAGTTGTTCAAAACCGGGTATGATAACGAAATCGAGGCTTCTAATGCCTTGATTACATTGTATGCGAAGTGTGGTTGCATCAGCGAAGCGAGAAAATTATTCAGTTGCATGAATGAACGAAATGAGATCACATGGAATGCTATGATCACAGGATATTCTCAGCATGGTTGGGGGAAAGAAACCCTGCAGCTATTCGAAGAGATGAAAAACCGTGATTTGATGCCAAACCATGTTACCTTTATAGGCGTTTTATCAGCATGCAGTCATGTGGGGTTAGTCGACGAGGGGCTGCGCTACTTTGAATCCATGAGAGAGGAATATGGTCTAGAGCCGAAAACAGACCATTATGTATGCGTTGTCGATATCCTTGGACGGGCTGGCCTTCTATCTCGTGCTAAAATGTTCATAGAAGAGATGCCCATTGAACCAGATGCAATGGTTTGGAGAACGCTTTTGAGTGCATGTACAGTTCACAAGAACATTGAAATAGGAGAGCCGGCTGCCGCCCGTCTTTTAGAATTAGACCCAGGAGACTCTGCTACCTATGTCCTCATCTCGAACATGTACGCTGTAAATAAAAGATGGATTTTCAGGGATAAGGCCAGGCAAATGATGAAGGCCAGAGGGGTGAAGAAGGAGCCTGGTCGTAGCTGGATAGAATTCAAGAACTCAATCCATGCATTCTATGCCGGAGATCAGCTTCACCCGTTATCCAACAATATTTATGGATTCTTGGAGGATCTGAACAAAAGGGCATCAGAAATCGGTTACATCAAGTCTAAAGATACCCTTTTAAACGACAGTGAACAAAAGGGCACAAGTTCACTTGTCCACAGTGAAAGACTTGCTATTGCTTTCGGGCTTCTTAGCTTACCTAATCCAATGCCGATATGCGTGATGAAGAATCTTCGTGTTTGCAATGATTGCCACAACTGGATCAAATATGTCTCTAGGATTTCAAAGCGAGCAATTGTTGTTAGAGATGCATACCGCTTTCACCATTTTGAAGACGGTTCTTGCTCATGTAGAGATTATTGGTGAATACAACTTTGAACAGAAGGAGTCAGGGTTTGCTTGAGGGCACCTCCCGGAATGATATCCTTGATCTCTGTTCAGGTTTGGTAGGCATTAAGGTATCTTTTTTCTTTAAAACACTTTGATCTGTTTTACAGGTCTTTGGAGATACAATGCACTCATCTCATGCTATGACTTGTAACCGGAAACGAGGGCGCTTTCATCCCTCCTCACTCTCTTCTTGTTTTATATCAGGGATATTGGTCTGCATCAGCTGGCTTCGGGTTGTTTTTATCGCACTTCCTGTTGTTTTGGGTTTGAACAGGCTGATATATCTCATCTGTGTGGCGGTCTTGGTTCATTCCTTATAGCCTTGGACACCAAGGGCCATTACTATTCCCGTATGCTGCTTATGATGGATAGCCCAATCTTTGTCCGAAGGAGGAGGAATGAAAATGCCTGAATACAACGGCTGGCTAATTACAGCCTTACAGGAGTTTGAAGAACTGTATATAATTATTTGTGGAGGAAGAGAAACGCATGTTATCATGGTTGCTGGATAATATATTACATTATAGACAAGGGGCTGAGCAGGCAAGCCTTTTTTCAGGAGAAGTTTCCCAATCGAGTCCTTTCATATCCAGTAGCACTGAAACTGAGAGGACCATTTTCAATAACGGAGCAAACAGTCAATTGGCATATTCATCTCGGAGGCAGCACCTGAAATATGCAGGTTTCATCCTTTGATCTCCCAGATGAAAGCTGATCCGCTCCGCTCACCATCGTGACAACGCCGGAGTAGCATGCTGTAGGTTTGCTGCCACATTGTGTGTGGACCTTCGGCTGCTTGAAGCACTGAAAGACGTGCCTTATCTTATTGGAGGAATGTTTAGTCACTAACGGGGCCAATGGAAGGAAACTGTGTAGTTTTTGGTTCAGACTTAACAAGGCTGCAAGGAATCGGATCGCTGCAAGGGGAAGTGTCGTTGGACGGCAACTTTTATCAAGGCTGATCCTGTTGGTAAATGCATGCTTTCCCCCTGTGAACTGCTCTCTTAAGGTAAAGAATTGCTGAGTCGGCCTGAGTTTCTACTCTATACAGTTATGTGCATGATTTCTTTCTTCCTTGGTTGGCTTAGTCGATTGTTAAGCATCTTTGTGCTTCCTGTTATGCATTTGTTGCTATCTATTGTCATTTTCTTGAAGGCTGAAGCGACATGAGCTTGTTTGTCAACAGAGTTCGGGCGACTTATCAAGCTGCCTCTCGCTTCCAGTTGACGGAATGAGGACGGCTGAAGGGCAATGCAGTTGATCCGCTCCTGCTCACACAAGCGCCTGGAAAAGAAGAGGTTAGATCACTTCTTCATGAATTCAAATTATGTTACCTTGAATAGTTAAACAAAGTGCAGCATATGAAATCAGAAGTGCTGCTTGCATGCTGATATCTTGAATAAATGCTTAAACCATTCATCATTCAGCTCCAAAAATTAAGATTATTATTGAATTCTCGAAACGACTTTAGTTGGACATAATGTTTTCTAGGTTTCTTGACGATGACACGATCCCTAGAGTGGCCCAAAGTGGGAATGTTTGCCTTTTTTCCTTCTTTTCAATGAAATCTAGATAGTTACATACTCCTATAGTCCTATATGCCACCTTTGATGATAGATTTATGTATATGATCCAGGAAGCATTCTGAAATACTAATGTACTCACGACACGTTATTAAATATGGATTTGTCATATAAATTATAATATTTTTTAATTTAACCAGTTTCAAGGATCCAAATATCCAAAATATCTTTATTTTAATATCATATCATTTTCTTTTTCTTTTTTTTCTCTTTCCATCCATTCATAATTCTCTCCACTCACTATGTAAAATCAACATGTTTATTAATAATCGTGTTAAGTCAAAAATCTGAGATTAATGGAGTAATGGAATACTGTATCAGCTTTGCCTTCCTTTAAGGTGGTTATGTTATGTGGACGACAGGAAATATTTGAACAATCTGATGCTTTTTATGCTTAGGCATAGAGTGGTCTAACTTAGCGCTAATCGCGAACTAAATAACCCATTAAGGATATTCATGGAGGATACGTTTTGTAATACTCACCTCCACCGCCTCAAAACAATGTACCACAAATTTCGTACGTATATCTTCCCCTACATCGCCAACGTTCTACGTCAACCTCAACATTTCACTTTATCATCAATTATGTTGTTCATAATGCTAATTCTTTCATTTTCAGCCAAACAAATGAGACAAGCATGCACGTCACTTAAATTCAGGAATAACACAAAACTTGTGGATGAGTCAAAGTTAAGCAAAAGCCTAAGAGCACTCACAGTAATGTCTCTATGAATCATTATCTCTTATATAGAAAATATTAAAAAATAAATCACATGATAGATTTTTTATCTCCATCCTTATCTTTATATATTTCTTATAGAATATATTTTTTTTTCTATATTTGGGGAACCAAAATTACATTCCTTAAACTTTTCATATCATTAAAATAATACAAACGTAATATTTTTGTAATAAAGGATTGTTTATAAAATACAAAAAATTATAAATATTTAAAAATTGATTTATTTTATCTGAAATAAAATAAAATAAAATAATCATTAAAATTAAAATTTTATTATAATACTATCGAATATGTTAAATTGAGGTTTATTAACTTCAATATATGAAAAATATGAAAATCTATATAAGGAATTGATATACAAAATCTGTTTGGTGATTAAAAAAACTGAATTCCTAAAAAAAAAAATTATTATAATATTTTATTATAAGGATAAAGATGGAAAAATTATTGCAAATGAATCTAATTATGTGGGGGTGTCTGCAGGGACCAAGACCCGAGTTGGCCCGGTCTAGATATCAACCTCTACGAAGATTGCATGATACAGTACTGCTATATTAGTCATCAGGTGTTTATAATTATAGATCATTAATAAGCGGTTGTGTATGCAGGTTATCAGGTTGTGTGTCGTTAATACGATCTTGAGGTTATGGAATCAGAATCTTTAGAGTGCACGACTTATCAATTTAAGCGGTCGAGTATGTTGGTTATCAGCTTGCGATGTTGATTTAAATTGCCTTTTCCAATTTATCAACAGTTAGATTTCCTTTCTTTTTCAAAGCTAATTCGTTACAGAAGTATTTCAGCTCGATATTGGACAAGAAACAGAGTCCGTACGTACACATGAATAACGTAGTGGAGGTCAACGTCCAACCTAGAAGGTGATTAGAAAATATCATGAGGAAAATGTCGAAAGGCAACTTGGCCATTTGCTAGCAGGTGGGCATGAGGCAACTATGCCACCACCCGTTGCAGGGATGAAATAACGATTTTTAACTTAATATATGAATTGATGTATGGGTTAAATTTGCGTGAAATTTGTTAAAGAGAAAATATTTTTTTGATGTTAGTAAGGTTTATAGTAACAGTTATAAAAGAGAATAGTGAATATATTTTAACATATGATGATTATTTTGGTTTTTTTATGCGAAAAATTAAATATGATATGTTATATATATTTTGGGATGTCTAACTAAACAAATATTATATATATTATGAAACAGATAAAATATAAAATGTCATCATAAAAGACAACATTTAACGTTTCGATCAATTTTCAATATGGGATTGTTACCACGAATCATTTTTTTAAGTTGACAAATGACCTCATTAAGTATACTTTAGTCTCATTCCCATATATCTTGAAAAACTTCTCAGAATATACATCAGTGTTTATTCTAGTTTTATTTCACGTCAAACATGTTTAATGTTGAGATTTTAAAAAGAAAAGCTCCCGGGAAAAAAAAGCACATATTGATATATGTTTTATTATTAAACCGTTTAAATTATTTTTTGGATACTACAAAGGTCGTACTCATATACAATATACATTTAACATATTTCGTATTGGATTGTCTTAATTTATTTATAATCTTTTTAATTTTAGTAAAACATTTAATTTAAAAAATATTAAATCAATAATATTTTGTTATAATATATCCTGTTATCTTCTCTCACAACTGTTATATTAAATTTTACTATCATTTTAAAAATATTCATTCTTTATTAAAATCACGAAAATTCAATGCATATCTAAAACTTCATTTAAGATCAAATCGTTATAACTGAATTGGGACGGTGGGAGAATGAACTACCGAAGCCACCTCATGCCAATCGAAAAGGTCTTCTCGTTTCCGAAAATAAAGAGACAAAGATACGTATTTTCTTAGTCTTGTCATAAGTTGCTAATTTTTTTCCCCGAGCATCCATGCCTAATCCCCAAAACAATATTTGTTCTGTTTCATATTATAGATAATATGTTGATTCGATATATGACTTTATAAGTATATTAAATTTGTATGAAATTTGATGAAGAAACAAATATTTTTTGAGTGTTAGCAGGGTTTATTATAGTATTGTAAGAGGAGATAATATTATTATAATAGATGATGATTGTTTTGATTTTTTTACGTGAAAAAAGTTACTAAATGAGATATATTGTATAAATTTTGGGACGATCTAACTAGATAAGTGTTGTATATAATATGAAACGGACGGGATATTATTTTCTCATTGATGAAAAACAGAAAAAAATAAATCCACAAAATCCATAACGGATCCTCGAAAGTTAAGATTAAAATCAATAATGATGCTTAACTACTATCTCCATCCACATAAATTATGATATTTTTTTTTTTCAATTGTACCCTTGAGATGTATTGACCTTGTGCACCCTCGAGAAGTACATCCCATATATTATCCTGATTTTTGATTGATCATCAAAATCAAATTTTATTCTCATTAATGTAATTATTTTTTCTTCATTAATCAGATTTTAGAAAAAAAATATAGAGATAAACCCAATACTCCCCTTTCAAGAATAAATGTACCCATTATGAAACGTCAATGATCGTTAAAAATAATTACAAATTAGAATACTGACACGCGATGAATAACATAATATAAACAAATAGTAGTAAACTTATTTATATAGATTAATGTATATAAAACATGATAATTTTTTTTGATAAAATCTATCAAAAATTATTATTTTATTATATTAAAAGACGATTTCATATATAAAATTATTAGGATTTTTTATAATTATTTCTTTGTGAAAGATTTTGCATGTATAATTATTATTTATTTAATTCAAATATTTTATATTAAATTTAAGATATTAACTTTTGATTATAATTATAGATATGATTGTTCAGATTTTTTAAATTTTTGATCAAATTGTTAGGTTAAATTTATTATCGTTAAAATTTAATCTCGAGTCGTTCAATTAATAATAAAAAGTCATAAATTAATTGGATAAGATTTTGTTAGTTTAAATAAAATAAAATAACTTGATAATTCATTAAAATATTTAAATGACAATAATACCCTGTCATATCGTTTACCGCTTAAAAGAGACTGGATAATACGATATATATTACATTAGATCAGATTAGATTAGATAGTTAAGTGAAATTTAATACCGTCAAGATTTAATCTCGATCGTTTAATTCATAATCAAACGTCAAAAATTAAATCGATATGATTGTGTTAGTTTAAATAAACCAAATTATTTGATTATCCATTAAAATTTTTAAATGACAATAATGCCGTGTCATACTGTTTGTTATCGAAATGATTTGTTGTGCTTAAAACCGACTGGGTAATCGATATATATTAGATTGGATTGGATTAGATTTTATGAATATTTATTTAATATTAAACTATTAAAAAATTAATTTTGCAAAAGATTTTTATTTTTATTTTTTCATTTTATAAATATTTATTAACATTAAAGTATCAAAATATTATTTTGTAAAAAAAATTCATTTTTGATTCTTTTATAAATATTTATTAAAGTCAGCTTTCCAAAATATTGGCAAAGATATTTGGAGGACCAATATCATTATCCTATATGTAAGTGTGTGTTTCGTATTGATCCAACATTTTACAAATGGAGATTGGGATGTTCGTGTTGTTTAAAGTGTGTGTGAATTGATTGAAATCCCTAACATCATGAAACATGTTAGGGACATTTGATTTGATATAGGAATATGAGAAGGGATCATGAAACTTTATCTTATAATCAAATATTGGTACAGCAAAAAAGAAGAAAAAGAAATTTAGCCATGTTAATCTCGCCATGACGTTTCCATTGACATGCGATGCGATGTGGATCTCGATCGACATAAGCCAACAAATGATCTACAGTGTTAATGTCCAGCTAAATGAACACGGGTTGATCTTACGAGACTGCGGTCAGTCAACTATGATGATCATCATTTGTGACTGATCTCCAATTCTCCGCGTACATGATATGGTAGCAAGTGGCACCATTACATTATTAAAATAGTTAACATGCTTAGAATGATGCTCCACTGAGCTGAGGATGTATATCCAGTTCAGCCCTACTTGAGCTTCGATTTGGCTTGAAAACGTTGAAAAAAAGTCGGCTATGCGAGTAAGTTGAATTGATTTTATGATATGATATTAAAAAAAATTAAAATAATTTTTTTTTATTTTTATTATCATCTATGGACCGATGCTTTTGTTTTACGGACCTTCTTCGGATCGGAACAAATCCAACAAGCTAACGACAATTTTGTGGAAACTCAGCTCCTAGTCGGACATAGGAAACCGTATTTGGTGAAAGCCTAAACTGGCCCGTTACGAACTGCAAGGCTCAATTTGGACCCCTCTCAATTATTTTCTTTAGTTTCTCTTGGCATTATTTCCGTGAAATCGATTGCGGCGGAGTGGCCGGTGGTCCCTTAATCACAAGCATTGTATGTATTTCCAATAATGCACAGATTTCATTTCTAAAATAATTAACAAATAGCAAGATATCATATCATACACAGATACACTCCTTGCAGGGTTATATAAATTCCGTGACATTCAACACTCTCCACCACTTTCCCCATTTCCTGATCTCTCCTCGCCCGACGCTCCTTTTACGCTTATGTGAGCGATCACCTTCCTTTTCCTTGGCTGCTGTTGCAGCAGCCACACTTCCACTGATGCGCTCTCCTGCCCTCTCCTTCGTTCTGGATATTGAAAGTTAAAAATAATTAAATATAAATTCGTTTTTTTTGAGGATAGTTAGGAAACAAGAGCAACGTCGAGGATGTCGAACCAGACACCAGCAAGGAGAGGTCCGTTCGACGATCATCAAGCCCACGTGAAGCCCCTCGGACAACGTCGACTATCCGAGAAATCAATGTCCTTCCAGGGCCGCCCCACTCCTGCAACCCCTTCCCCCACTTCTCACTCCCAACACCAACACCACCACTCCCATCAACAACACCAGCATCAGCAACACCACCAACAACAGAATCATCAGCCGATGCGGCGGCTGAAGACGGAACCATCTGAGCTTCCATCACTAGCAACCTTTCGTGCTATGTCAGCGTCGAGTTTGCAAGGAGGAGGAGGAGGAGGAGGAGGCAAGCCGCAGGTGATCAAGCTGTTGCTGAACGTGACTATACAGGGGAGCCTAGGGGCTGTACAGGTTGTGATGTCTCAGGAGGCGACGGTTGATGAGCTTATAGGCGCGGCGGTGAGGCAGTATGTGAAGGAAGGGAGGAGACCTGTGTTGGAGGCGACTGGGTCGACGTCGGGGTTTGATCTTCATTACTCGCAGTTTAGCCTGGAGAGTGAGTTGATCGAATCCTGAAATTCTGTTATTTGGTTAATGATTTTGTTTGTTATGGTATGAAATGATGAGATATTGAGCTTATCTTGATCACACCTAAGTTCACAGAGGACGAACCATTTCCTTCAGAGGACGAACCATTTCCTCAAACTTTATAACTTAAAAAAGAGTCCAATCAAGAAGCTTAGATCATAGATTCAACCGTCTTGCGGTTTGTAGGATGAAGTTGTATTTGCTCTACTTGTCAAACCTTGCATTAAACAACAGCCTTTCGTCTTGAATTAGTTGAGTATAACTATCATCTACACAATAGTATTATCTTTTCAGCTTGTGACTTCGCTACAACTGTTATGGATATTACAGAATCCTCATATTGGTGTTTGAATATGGGTTTTGCATAGGTTTGAAGAGGGAGGAGAAGCTGGCGAATTTGGGGTCGAGGAACTTCTTCCTATGCAGGAGGAGCGTGGCGGAGGATGACGGAGAAGGGGACCGGGTGAAGTGGTGCTCGAAGGAGGCGGAGAAGGAGACCAAGGTCGGATTGCCATGGCTCAAGTTCATGAACTTCTTGCAGTGATTCATCATATTCATCATGATGATCAATTAAGAACAGATTGTCTGTCTCTGTCAATCTTCTGTAACTTCATTGGTAGGGATTATCGTTAGATATGAAAATTCGGCAATGTCTTGTTAGATGTATTTTGGTTGTGATCACTATGATTGTATAGTTCGATACAGGAAAAAATGGAAAGAAACTGTGAGAATGTTGAGATGAAGCAAATGTTTTTTTTCCCCTGATACGATACTGTTGTTCATGGTTTCTTTCTGCTCTGTTCCTTGTAATGAGATCGGCTGAAAATCTTTGGCCTCAGATTTCGTTTGATTAGCAACACTATTTTGATAGCATGTACATCTTATCACTCAAAATTACGCAAGCGATAGAACATAAACTGTAGGTTATTATAGGAGTGCTTATATTACCAATTCAAATCACACCGCTCTAGAACACAATGTTAGATATATATTGATAGAGTTTTTTATCATCAGTTCGGACTTTTGATAGAATTGATCCCTCGACATTTTATTAAAGCATGTCGTGACAAAAGGTCATGAGTTTATATAAGAAAGAGTGTTGGATATATATTGATAAAACCTTCTATCATCAGTTCGACACACAACTTGATTTATACATTTCGCCTTAACCTTCTCATTAACTAAGCGATGTGTTAGCTCGTTAGATGTAAGATGGCATATAACTCTTCCTCGATACACCTCGGAACAACATATCATGAGTTTTACACTCTAATCACAGAAACTCTGAAACACCTCTGTTGAATACTCGAATACACACCACAAGTCCTTGACATGATTGTCAAATAATCTTCCAATTAACAACAGAAAACTGGACCTGCGGTTTATAACTTTGCTTTCAAGCCCTTTTCATTCTATTGGCTCTTTTAGAGAGATTGCTAATAACGCATAAGCTTTGGACGAAATGATATTAGTGGCTATTAGTCCTTCCTGTCACACGAGTCACATCACTTCATTCGTCCATGATATACATAGGATCCATATAAATCAAATAATGCCCACATAAATCACATCCATGGAAATGCATTATTCATATGTAGACAAGTTCTGCTTCGCTTGGGGAAACTTCCAGGAAGCTCACACTGCCTCTCCAAAAGAAGGAAAAAGATGGAAAGCGTTCTCTCCAGAGAGGTAATCTCACCGCTACTAGTAAGCGAACATTTGCTGACATACACAATTCAATTCAGGTAAATATAAACAATTTTCATTGCACCCGTGGGTCGGATTTCTCGGATGGCCCCTAATGTAAGATGGTATACAATAACACCAGCCTAGTTTATTAGGTTATAGTACAATATCTAAAAAGAACGACATACACAGTTTTTCTCTCATCACCACAAGTGAAAGATTATATGATGATATCCTAAAAAACAAATGCATAATAATAATAATCTATATAAAAAGAAAAACAACATAAAAAATGTCTACACACAAAACATGAAGCAATGCAATCAAAGAATTTCAACAATGAAATAACAATACCGAGTAACAAGTATCAATAAAACCTCAAAACCGTAAATAACTAGTAACCATGGTGAGGAGCCAAATTAAGCAACCATGCGATATTACTGAAACAAAACAACGCCGAGCCAAATCAAACAACCATTAAACACAATGTCGAAGAGCCAAACAGAACAAACCATACAAAAATAGCTCTCTGTAATCAAGCTTCAGTTACTCCACCAATTGTACAAAGCGCCATCATGTTCTTTCATAGTTTCCGATGTTCTTTCATAGTTTCCGATGGTAGCCAAACTTCATGACTCCATGCATCAGTCTCGCACAGTTATCTCAAACATGATGCATAAACAGGAGAGCATGTGAACTCCAAATTACGTACTTAGATCAGAACTTGCAAGAATGCACAAGACACGAAGCCATTAGATTTCAACAATACATGCACAAGCATCGCATTCGCTTCAAATCAAGTTTAACAGAAGTCTGGCACCACATACTACATGGATCCCAAAAGCATCTGATGCAACAAAAACATCTCAAATTTGGTCAAAGTTACAACCGTTGTCCAAGTTCACGAAAGTACAATGCTAAATAAGGTCCTAAACAATAACAAATCATCACCAGACCACCGGATATGGATAGACTTCTCCTGCAATAATCTGCAAACCCTGTAAACTCAGTCCATACTCAATCCTCCATTGCATAAACTCAAACCTGTACAAAATTTTCATGGTCAGTTGCGGCTAAACAGAAGAGGCTTGTTCCTCATGAATCAAACCTGCAGCTGCACAACTCATCTACGTCATAAGATCACAATGATTGATATAAAAATACTTATAGAGAAGAAAAAGTATAGACGAGCAAGCAATAGACTGACCTTTCACTAGTTCAAAACATCTCGCACATGAAAAGATAAAAAAGACACAGACACGCAGCCAAACATACAAATTTGCACCTAGCAACACTTCTGGAACATCTCATGTTTACTGCTTGCTTCACAGGCTTCATGACAGTTTAAAAAAAAACAAAAAAGAACCCTTATTCGAAGTAAAAGTGGCAGAATCAGGAGGAAAAATATTAAATTTCACTACATTGTACCAATAAACAAACCAAACGCTCACTATTAAGTCTACTGATTATCAAATCAAATTTTATATAGACAAGACATATACTGCCACCAATTACTAAATACGAATTACCATCAGTTTCACTGCACAAATTAGCGGCAACAATCAGTTTTGAAAGACAGGACATATACTACCACCAGTTACGAAGTACTATCACTTTTTATTTTATTTTATTTTATCCAAAAATTATAATCAAAAGAATAGTCGTCAGGCTCATATACTACAATTGTACTGTGTTGTTTTTGGATGAGATCATTTAATTTACTGTTTCTCTATCTCTATTTGTGCTTGTGGTTTTCACAAAAAAAAATCTATAAACCAAGCACACTGCCCCCCAAAAGATGCTAGCATTTTCAGAAATACCCCATTTCGAACAGACTGACTGACGCAGAAATTATCTACTTTTGGCCTTGAAGAATGTTAAAAAAGAAAAAGAGAGAAATCAAAGAAACAACATTTCACTTCTGTAATCACAGATGTGTGAACCTGCACACCACCTGCACAGTGGAAAATTGCAATAAGTTCGACTCACGGCGTTTGTTCCAAATGGAGTTTCTGTAATAAAAACCTATTGCATCGAACAGATAAGGTATGAACTACAAACCTGACAGGAATATGCTCATCAATATCCATATCGTCCCTGTGACTGGTGTGGCTGAGGCTCATAGTCACCGTATTGATCCCCGTACTGCACAGAGCCACTCACATTAGAGTTACCATCAATGCCCGCCTCATTCTGGGCTTTAGCTTGCTCTGCCAACTCCTTTTCTCGATTCCACTGCTCAATTTTGGCGCGTCTTTCTTCGCTATTTCCCCTAACTGGACTCCTATCTCTTCTAGCACCAGGGCTCCTACTCCTCCCCCTCCTACGGCTAGGGCTGTTGCTCCTATGTCGTTTACTACGACGTTCATAGTACTCATCCCTGTCATCATATCGTTTAGGATGACCACCCCTGCTATAATATCGATCCTCGTAGCTCTTGTGCCTGTATGGGCTCCTACTACGACTTCTGCTACGGCTGTGCCTACTTCTATACCTTCCAAACAATTGATGTCTCAACTCCCTACAGAACAATTAAAGCAAACATCATATTACAGAAATGCCATTGTATAGAATCCAAGCAGAAGGGGTGTTCAGCTTAATGTTTAAATCGTTCCCTTCATCATGTTGTTGTGAATATAAGTGATTTGTTCTGCCACATAACAAAGTTAATCAAAACATAATAGCCAAAACAACCTGCCAATCCTTTTCAAGTGCATGAAGTTGCAATATCCACCACGATTGCATGTATTTTCTTCATATTGTCTGCACGTCGCTTCACGAAAGTCCGTGACAGGAGAGAAATCAACAATGATAGGGCGGCCTACAAAGATTTTTCAGCAAGAAGAATTAGAGAAACATGAAACATGTCAAAACAAAGAAAAGCCTCAGCTGTTTGAATAACAAAGCACTACAGGATACTGGATAGAAATCTCACCTGCATAGTACCTTCCAGCCAAGTTGCGTACTGCACTTGCAGCTTGCTCCTCTTCTCTGAATTGCACATAGACATTGCCAACCTAAAAAGAACAAGGGGTTATGATTACATGATTATAATGAACGAAGTTCGATAAAAGCACTTAAATAAAATTTTACCATGTGATCAGCCAGGTTATCACAAACATTTAAGGACTCTATCTCCCCGTACTTGTTGAGCTCCTCAAATAGATCCTCATAGAACTCCTGCACGCTCAACAAATATTAAAAAATAATCAAAAAGTACATGTTACATACACAAATGCTTTTAAAGGCGCTAACACTTTAAAACTGAAGGCGAGAACACAACCCCTAACTTGCTATACCTCAAACAACACGGAAAATACCAAAACCATACACGGAACAATGGTCTGAGCCACCAAATAGCACAGCTCTAGATCACAAGAACTCCACCGCACTAACAAGAAAACAATATATGGTAGCAACAAACACAAATCACCAAGATTTAGCACCCGAATTGGCAGATCGCAAACAAACAACCGTCTCACACCCCCAATCAAGCAACCATATTCTACAATCCCATCAAGTCTCCACGAACCACATACCAAGATCCATTGCAAAAACTTGGACATCAACACATTAATTTCAAGCCTACATCTAACCCCTTCATGCAACGATTAACAAGATAATTCCTCAAGTTCACAGAAACCAGCCAATTACAGAATCCGACTCACTTGGTCATAGGAGGGCCAGCCATCTAAACATCATACCCCGAATTTTGATAGTACCACATAAGTAATTATTTCAAAACAGTTAACATTTCGTCTCCTTAGGAGACCCTATTCATGACAAGATTATCTGGGTTGTATTTTAAATAATTA
The DNA here is from genome assembly GCA_035668315.1 of Drosera spatulata. Classification (NCBI taxonomy): domain Eukaryota; kingdom Viridiplantae; phylum Streptophyta; class Magnoliopsida; order Caryophyllales; family Droseraceae; genus Drosera; species Drosera spatulata. The sequence continues at coordinate 25,697 of JAOVYX010011058.1, read as the reverse complement.
TCCCAGAACTTCATCTTAAGACATTATATTAAACTTACACATTACTATTTGAAATATAATCGTCTATAAGCATTAGACTATCAACTATACACTTACATCGACAACCGCCTAGAAAAGCGACTAGACCACGCTAATTTCTCATGCAATCTCCATAAGAATACCCGAATCAACCGAGAACCTCACAAGAAAATTTCCAGAATCAGTTTACTGCTACAACATCCTCCATGCAAACGGCGGACAAAAAAAAAAAAACAATTTTTGGTAGCATAAACAGAAATCACAAAAATTAAGCAGCTCAATTGGCGGACGTCCCGAGTAAACAATCTTCTCACACAACCAATCAAGCAACAACACCCTACAGTAACATCAAAGGACTCCACGAATCGCATGACAAGAACCATTGATATGACTCGAACAAGAATTAGACAAGCAGGAATACGAAGCCTACACTTAACCCTGAGTGCAACTACACAACAATATTAAGGCTCAAGTTCACAAAAAGCCACCAACTCCAACATCTAACGGCACTTAGTTGTAGGTGCCCATCCATCTAGAAATCTCAGCCTAAATTTTCATACCATAAAAGTAATTATGCCAAGAACTTCGTCTTAAGACATTATATTAGACATAAATATTACGTATTTGAAATATTGTGGTCATCAGCTTTAGACTATCACCTATACATCTACATCTCCAACCATCCAGCCATCCGCCTAGGAGGCTAGGTGCTAGAAGGGGACTCGACCTCCCTTATCCTTCCTGCAGTCATTCAATGGCACATCCAAAACCCGTACCAGCTTCCACAATCCACATCACACAAATCAAATGGCCAAGAATATCCAAGTTCAAATTCAGATTAAGGTGATCATACTATTAGATTACCTGAAAATGCTAACAACCCAAATCAACAACCTTCTCACACACCCAATCAAGCAACTATACTCTACATTGTCATCAACTTATCTCCACGAATAGCATAACAAGATCCACTCCAAGAGCTCGCACACGAATAAGTAAAACAAAAATTTCATGCCTACACCTAACCCCTCACGCAACTACTAAACAACAAATCAATTGCTCAAGTTCACAATAAGCCACCAATTCCAAAACCCAACTGCAATCCTATAAGAGCCAACCTGTTAAACATCTTACCCTGAATTTTTACATAGATAATTTCATCATGAATTTCGGTATATAAGTTTGGTATTAGATACTGGATAGTAATACTAAAAAAAACATAAACACATAATCATATATACATAGGTTCGACTAGATCTCCTGACTCCTATCCATTACCGCATCACAAAAATCGAATGCACGTATAAAACCAACAATCCGACTTCCCTTTCCTCACCTCGAAGTGCTCCTGGATCTTGCGAGGATCGATGGGATTCCCCTGAGCATCGACACCAGGAGTAATCATATCAGGTCTCTGATACATATTCGACAACAGAATCGTGGGACTGACGCTGGGCTTGGTATGGAGACGCGAGCATCGGTCGCCGTGTCGACAGGCGCCGATCTTGAAGTAGAATGGACAGTTCACTCGGTCCTTTTCGGTGCCAAATATCGACGCCAAGTGCTCTGCCATCGATGGAGAGATTGAGGAGGAAGAGATCTGAGGTTCGATAAGGGTTAGGGTTTCGGTGGAGGAGATGATGGTAAAAGAGGTGAGGAGGGCTGATAACGTGTGCATCTGGACCGCTTTGGAACTTTCTAGAGGAATTTTTGTAGGATAAATTTTAAGTTCAAATTCTTTATGATGCCATGTGCAGGGAGCTGGTTTGCCCGAGTGGTCTAAGGGGGAAGACTTAAGATCTTCTGCACTCATGTGCGCGTGGGTTCGAACCCCACAGCCAGCATGCTTTGCCCGGAATGATT
>JAOVYX010011058.1:0-23716 GCA_035668315.1 Drosera spatulata | reverse complement strand
TTTTGGGCAATGACTCAAATTTATCAGTATATTGGCTCATGCGATGGGCTTGTTGTATATGTTTCCTTACTGCTGATGGGCTGAAAGCCCAATCAATCAGACTTCAATGTGGTCTGAACAAGTAAAAAAAATTACTGAAGTGTTAGGTACAAGGTTGTCTGCATATGTGGGTTCGAACCCCACAGCCAGCATGCTTTGCCCGGAATGATTTTTTGGGCAATGACTCAAATTTATCAGTATATTGGCTCATGCGATGGGCTTGTTGTATATGTTTCCTTACTGCTGATTATTATCGACGAACTATTCTATTTGACTGGTTAGACATACGTTAGGCATGAGTACTAATTCGTTACTTTGAGTTTTGATTAGATAATATTTTTTGTTTGTAGTTATCAAATCCGAAGGTTTTCAAAACCAATTGATAATAAAAAGATTATCCCATAATCTACATATATGAATATATTAATTTTTTAAACTTTAATATGGATAGATTTTTTCAATAAAGATGATTCAACTAAGGTTTGTATCATATTTATATTTGTATTCCCTTTTGTATCATACTCGCTACCATGAGTATATAGATTTGTCTCTGTCACACGTTTTTTCACGACCGAGACCTCTCATAATTCATGATCCCATGTGCCTTTGAATTCCGTCACATGGAAACACAATTGTTTCAAGCCCACATTCATATATTTGTGGGGATGGTGATCTTGGCGTCCGATCGCCAACATGCAGAACATAAACAAAAGAGAATGAGGGCGTTGCAATAACTACGGTAAATATTGACGGCTCTTCAAAAACATTTAAATAATTATATTTTTTTAAAAAAGTTAAAATTTTAAAATTTTAAAAAATAAATTTAAATCAGTCTTGTGAGAGTGGTTACAGATAACATGTCTGCGGTTATTGCAACGTCTTTTTCATGCACTTAGAAGCTAAGATATTTATAGTAAAATACGCTCAAAAGCTAAGCATAACCCTAAAATTTTAGGTGATTTTTGTTGCAAGAATAGTGTAAAAATGTGTGCAATTTTTTATTACAAAAAATCGAAAATTAGGTTTACCTTAACCAGGAAATGCTTTTCGACGATCGATTCAATCGTTGAATAGCGATCAATCGATCGCTATCCTATTTAGTCCAGAAATAAGAATCAACGACCAACCGATCGCTATTTAACGACTGATTCGGTTGCCAAATATCATTTTTTAGAAACAGATATGAGCGACCAAATCAGACCTTGATTTTGCAATTGAGTGGTCGATAATTACCTCAGCGACTCCCTTTTTTGTGGTCACAACCTTAACGACTGAATATGGTAGTAGTCACCTCTTAGAGATTAACCCAGTCACTAAACCAATTAGTGACTAGGTTTTTGACGATTTCTAATTTTCATCATTGATCGGTTGCAACAAGGATTTAGCGACAACATTTACGATCAAAATTGATGATCACGATTCATCCGTTTTTTTAGTGAAAGATCACCATGTCTTATTATATTCGATGAATTAAATATAGTGGGCATCTCCCCAAACATGTTGATAGCATTATGACCGATCCTTACATGCATCACATGTAGACGTAGTACTTCATCAATCAAAAGACATACAAGAAGGAGCGCTAATCCCACATGTTCAACAAAAAGAGAACGAGTAACTCTACCTTTTCAATTTTGCTTGGCCTCGCTACATATAAGACACAAACAACATCTAAACAAACACGTCAACGTCACCGATTTGCGCCCACACTTTCATGCCTAGCTTGCCCTCAACTTTGCTCATAATATTTCTTGTTCATCATGATATGTTGTATTCTAAAGTCGTCCTTTTTTTGCATAGATCAGTCCTGTATCTCACCCCACCTCACTCAGCTTTTGGATTTACGGTCACGGTACTTTATAAAACCATGTCGTTTTCGGATCCACGGTCACCGTCCTCGCACCATTGTCGTCGGTGAAGTACGAACAATATCCTCGCACCATTTTTCTAAGTAATTTGCTGTTAGGATATAACATGTGTCCCGACACCTCACTATGTGTCGAGCAAACTTTCTCCTAACCATACAATCAAGTTTCGACAACTTTTGTGGATATTGGAAAACAATTCCAGTGTTATAAATATGGGAGATGATCCACACTCAACGTTGATTAGGAAAACTTAACCGGTCAATAAAAAACAGCTGGATTAAATCCCTATTCGATAAAAAAAATATGAATATCGTGACAATTTATCCGGGATATATCAAAAAAATCAACTGTCTTTCGGGAAAAAGAATCCCGGATGGAGTGATCCTTCAGAAAAAAAAAATCCCGGATGCACAAAAAAAAAACCAACTCCCTTCCGAAAAAAAGAATCCCGGATGTATCAAAAAAATCAATTGTCTTTCGGAAAAAAGAATCCCAGATGAACTGGTCCTTCCGAGATAAAGAATCCCGGATGTACCAAAAAAACCAACTGTCTTCCGGGTTTTTTTTCCGGATGGATTGGTCCTTCCGAAAAAAAACCCCGGATGTAACGAAAATTCTTTGAATCTTGGTCGTCTATCTCACAAATGAACAGTTATGTAATGTTGGTTGTATAATCCTTCTTATAAATATATCTTACATATGCTCGCAAGATATCGATCATATATCGATACATAACCCAATGAAGTGCCCTTTCGGGGGCCAAAATGGCCCAAATGTTCGACTTCATTGTCACACTCTTCCTCGATCTTTTCTTCAATGCGACATATATGGTTGAGCAAGGCATTTTGTTCACAGGCCAGACTGCCACAGATGACCCAATTTACAGGGCGAGAGCATATAGTACATGATTGGATCTTTCTACACACACGTCACTGCACATGAAGCGGAACATTACACCTTTTTGTCCATTTGCTTCCTATCATTTCTCCATCTTGGAGCAGAGTAGAAAAGGACCCTGCAACAATCACAATCTAGTCTGGTTCCAATAATTGATAGTCTCATGGATCTCATTTGCTTAGATTTTACCAACATGTAACACTTTCGTGTCTACTGTGACGATTTTGACCGAAGTGGGCGAGATCAATGAGAAGTAGATTACTGATATTCATAACCTAAAAATTTAAACTGATAAATTATAACCTCAGGATCAATTGTAGAAATGATTCAGCCAACTAGAAAACTTGGATTAACATCAGAGATCCGGAGAATGAGTTATTGAGTTGAATGCAGAAACATGTAAATGTCAATGTCACGTTGGTGTCAAGGTTGTGGATTGTACTTGATAACATCACAAGATAATGAGACATTGGTATCACAGATCATTGGGGTTCATCAAGAACCACTCATGGAATGAACTGATTTATTATGTCCTCAAACCTCTAGACAAACAAATGAATAATCAAAGACCAAAAACAAGAATACATAAACACAAGGATCCTTTAAACGACCCAAACTTATAGGTCAAGGACCTTGCTATCATCCTCTATAATCCTTTTCTGCCCTCTAAACAAACCTTCACAAAAGCTATTTTCTTCTGCCCCTGCCTTCTACTATCTCCACATACATGACGAAATCGTCGCCTTCTCCTGTGCCTTTTTCCATTTTATTTCCGGTAACTCACATGCAGAGGCGACGATCCATTACAGGACAAGGTCACCCATGCTGAAAAGTGTTGAACGAAAACTCCCCAACGCGAGAACATAAGTAGTATGCCAGACGTGTGAAGTGGGAGGAGGGATAGTGTATGTATGTAAAGGAATAAGTGACGGTGCCCCGAATCTTGATCATATAATGGTGCCAACATAGCCGAACCCGACGATGAAGAACGTAATGCTTTGAAGGAAGAGGTAAATGTAGTAACTGTACTTTCCGTGCATGAAGTCGACGCACCCACAGATGAAGAGGAATACTGCGAAACCCAGCTCCAAGAAGTTCATCCTGTGATGAGTTCATAATCCCAAATATGTTAGGAGATGAAATAAATGGAAAGAAAATACATAAACATGGGAAAATAGAAACAGAGGGATGGCAGCATATCTAGCATTATATTCTAAGTCGGTTTTTTCAGACGAAAAATAATGACTAGAGCATGCAAGTACCTATCGATGAGCTTCGATCGCGGTTTCTTGACAGCATTTTTGGTAGTAGTAGTATTACTAGGTTGTTTATCCTTTGCATTTGATTTGTTCTTCACAGCATCTCCAAGCTTCTCAGTGACCACCCACTCATTGACTCTACCTGCTTCCAAGAGGCCGATGAGCGTTGCCTTTGTCCGGTGCAAGGACATCACATTCTCAAATAGAATCCAATAGAACAACAGGTGGATCGACCTGCGATTTCAAAGATTACCATAGATCCAAGACCTTTTGAATTTTCATGATTACAAAAGAGGATTTCCAAGGTCATATCTTAGTTGGTTCCCATATGACCAGGTGGGGAAAAAAAAAAAGACTAAGAAGCATATATGTCAAAAAATGATTCATGACCCATCAGCTTAAACATCTGGTTGAATATGAGCCTGTACCTTGGGGTTCCAACAGAGTTGAGAATGGTGATAATGGAAGGAATGTAGACAGATCCCCAGAGAGGCACTTCAACTTCAGGAATAAGAATCGTCAATGGGAGGACAACACAATAGAAGATGAAGGTGACCATATGCGCCACAATCTTCCTGACCAGGAAGAAGCTGTAGATCACATACACTTTCTTCCAGAATCGTACTTTCTGCATAAGAGTCATTGATTTGTGTTAGAACTTTCGATACAAGTAGTAGTAATTTATAACACGTGGATTGTCAGTTGGAAAATGCAGGTGAAACCTTGTTTCTGACGATCTCCATGACCATTTTCCTGAATAGATTGGCAGGGCCACATGACCAGCGATGTTGTTGAAAGCGGAACGCCTTGAAAGTACTTGGTAATTCACTCTTCGCCTGACAGTAACCATCACCAAAACAGAGTCAAGCAAAAGCATAGTCGAGTTATATACGCGACTAGATTGTTCCAGATGTCATAGCAATTCATGGACTTCATCAATATTTCAAACTTGATCATCATATCATTTGTCGAAGAACACAACCATTGCTTGTTCATATAGAAATAGAACTAGTCATCTATGAAATCAGGGTTCGATCTTCTTAATCGTGAATCGTGATAGTATCCCCAATTGAAATTATTCAGTCGTAATCAAATATGATCATACATGTGTTTAAGAATCTTAGAACCAAGCAGGACAGTCAATGCCAGCAAGGCCATTATGTACATTAATACAACATCCAATATAAATTATTCAGCATCCCATGCTGAATTATTTTCATCTAAAAACGATAGCATACTGATTGGTAGATCATATGAATGCATGCTATTGCTACCTAAGTAGTAAGGATATATTACCTGGAGATCACCAAGGTAAAGGAATTTCCAACCCCTAAGGCTAGCTCTAACGGCAAGGTCCATGTCCTCGACCGTTGTCCTATCCTTCCACCCTCCCGCCTCGTTGATGGCCGCGATCCTCCATACTCCCGCCGTACCTACACACCATCAAACACGACAACAAAATCATAAGATTCCGACTTAGCAAATAAGCAGTCTTACGTTACGAAACGAGAGACTGTTACCATTGAAGCCGAAGAAGGCATGTGTAGAGGAGCCCACTTCTTGCTCAACTGTGAAATGATAATCAAGAGACATCTCCTGCATCCTCGTCATCAAGCACTCGTCCGCATTCACTGCGTTTAACGAAACACAGCAAAGCAAACAAGCCCCACTCCCATTACTCCCTCAAACAATTTCGTTCATGATTCATATCTTCTACATATTTTGTACACAAACTACCTCCACAAACAACATGATGAGCTTCGAGTGAAAAAAACATGAAGGATGCGTATGTTCTGATTCTTGATCCTAATACATTCGGTCATATGAGGTTGAGAAAATATTAACCAAATTGAAATCGGGGAGCCCAGAACAAGTACATGTATTTCCGATTACTCTACTCAATATCAATTGGTTTTGAGTTAAGATGATATAGGGTTGTTATGACGAAGCTTTCCGCCATTAGAAAGGATATATCATAACTCTAATTCTCCTTCAACATGAGAATGACCAAGGGGACAGAGCTGTCGTAATGTGCTACCATAAATTCTTTAAATGGCTGAACCCATTCAACCCGAATTGAAGATTCTGTTGATTGCAATTCTTTTGAAGTTCTTATCAAGATGTCCCATATGAAGGAATAGGGATAATGGAGATTCCAGATAAAAGAAAAAAAATATCTGTGATATATTTCGGGGACTAACTAGTCAAAGTTCTAGTATTAAAATTACATCTAACAAAAGTCTAATCTAACGGGATAAGTAGACTAGTAATCAAACGCACCATAAACCGATCATAGTGATCATTTGCGCACTCAGAAGCAAAGACAAAAGTGTCGGCGACGAACCAAAACAGTACCCAGCGGGACCGCTTGGGCCCACATGGGACCACCGCAAAAACTGTCAGCGACTCACTGGCACCTCCCGGCCGGTCAGGGAGAAAAAGAAAAAAGGGAAAAAAAAGAAAAAGAGCGAATTCAAAGCGCTCAGACATCAGAGCAGGTGCTAGGGCACGTGATAACCGGCGACTTGCTTAGCTAAGCCACTTTGCCCACCACACATTTGCCCCCTCGTTTTGCATTTAATCACAACACTGACCAAAATCACGGCGTTGACGAGTGATCAGGCGAGCCCAATAAATTACGGGGTCAAATGCCCGTCATTGGGGCAATATGACGATTCTTCCTTCCTCATTCACTGATATCTAATGTCATCAGTACTCCACGATAAGTTCATGAAAACAATGATTTTATAATTTACATTGAATTTTGACTCACAGATATGAAAGGTTGGCTATCGTCCTATTTTTCAATATGTGAGTAGTAATGCGATCTCATCCTTATATATAAAATAATACATTATAATATATACATATAATGTAGGAATCATGAGACAAAGGATTACCTCTTTTTTTGGTCACTTTACGCTTCTTCTACTAGTAAATGGCTCACACAATATAATGGTTGTGAAAGGAAAAGAAACAACAAAGGGCAAAAGCATATTCCCACGAGGACACCAATCCCTCCACCGACACATTTATTCACGAAAATATCGTTACCTTACCCCACCACTATAGTCTATAGATAGTCTATTTATCACCACTAACCAACCCCAACGAAGGACACCATATAAAGTAATGTAGTGAACAGTGACATCTCCACGGCCCGACCGGGAAAAAAAAAATCAACGAGTAAGAGAGTTCTCATATGATTGTTGCTCCTAACATGGACTTAACAGATATGATCAACAAGTTATTTTAACACGATCTTCACATTTGTGAATGGTTTTCTATTATGTTCCGTCAATGCATAACCGACAAGTAAAAATCGCTGAGTTTATAGTGGCAGAGAACTTACCGAATCTCCAACGAGCCTGAACAAGGGCGATATCAGGATTATGAACGAGGAAAGGGATCGCCTGACGAAGAAAGTCAGGTTCGGGTCTGAAGTCTGCGTCAAAGATTGCAACGAACTCGCAATCCTTGACGTAGCTCCTCTTGAGGCCTTCCTTGAGAGCACCAGCCTTGTAGCCCACCCTGTTTTCTCTGATTTGGTACCTAATGTTAACACCTTTGCTAGCCCACCTCTGACACTCCACCTCGATCATTTCCTGCATTTAACATTCGATCCGTTTTATGATACTTTTTTTCGGTTGATAAATAGAGTTATTGTGGTATCAATTCAATGTCTAGCTAGGCCCTATCAAATAGTAATTCAGAAGAATAGAAATTCTGTGCATCATGGAAGGTCCTGAGTCGTATTTCTTCACATCAGATGTGAAAAAATGAGAATGTTGTACAACACTCAAAATGTTTCTTACAACTCCAGGCTTTCTTGTTGCGGACTGCTTATAACGATCAATTTATCGACTGTGAAATGTAAAAGATCCATTAGGTATTATAAAGTATAAAGAGATCTAATGGTGCTTCTATTTTGAGACCGGAAAAGGACACAAGCTAAGTATGAAGAGATCTAAGTGAGCTGCATCACAAATGTGGTGAGTTTAGGTATGTGTATGTGTGTGCAGGTTGGGGGTCGGAAGATTTGGTAGGAGACCTACTACACTTACTTACCGTTAGAAAAAGGCAAGGGTTTTCCTAAAGCACAATAAGCGTTCATGACATGATGAAACTACAAAACAAAACAGTCCAGGTGTTTCCGACTAGATGGGTCTGAAGAGGGTGAGATGCACGACGTGTTATCCTTGTTGTAAACAACAGGAAGACTCTTTCATGAAATGATGCAACCATGTGAGGGTTGCTACTATTTTCTCAAACAAAGGATGCAAGAATTCAGGAACATTCACTATTACTATCCTGGATAATTATGGTCATAACTCATAATGACCAATCTAGAGCTATCCTCTATATTTATGGTACTACCTTTTACTATGCCCTCTACTAGGCGTTAAAACTTAAGTAAAAGTGGTACAGTTTACATCTTTCCTATGTTTCTCCACAAAAAAGTGCACTGAACACTTCTAAGGTAGATTATGAGGACAGAGGTACCAAGTATATATATGGTATAATAGTGGTAACAAAAACAAACGGATCCCTTATTCTCGATCACCTTAGCGATACAGCAATTAACCGAATCATTATCCTAAATCAGAATCTAATCCACCAAATGCCTAAGGAAATGTCTACTTGGGGCAAAACCTCCCTCCCATACTCCGTATATTTTTAGAGGAAATGCCAATTGGAAAAAGAAAAAGAAAGAAGAAAAAAAAAAAAAGACATAAAAGTTGTGCAGGTCAAGGAGGGTTCTTTCCTTTTCCACTGCTTTCCTGAATAAGACCAAATCGTCAACATCATTAGCTAAAACTATACTTAGTCTTGTTTTGCAGCAGCTGCACCTAATTGGATACATCGAATGTCAAATATGACTAATATGTACGTTCCGTGCACCGTGGTTTATCTTTTATACACGAGCCACTTTTTACTGCATGGTTATTTTGATCCTTCTTAAAGTCGTCGGTCCTTGATATACCGAGCATTTCTTCATGGTCACTTCACCTAGAAACTGCACCGACTTTATATTATACTCCTATAACTATTTTAATCGACAATAATAATAATAAAAAAAGCAATGGAATGGTCTTTGATTTTTGTAAGTAAAGGAACTGGTCCAGTCTTCACATGGAAAACCCCTCAATTTTCCAACAAAGAAAAATCGAAGTCACTGAATTGAATTAGCTAGGCCACTCAAAAATCAAAGGAGCTGGTTAAGTGGAGTTGATGAGTTGTTTTACCTTGATCACTGGATCAGTTGAATCATCAAGAACTTGAATCACCAACCTATCAGCTGGCCATGACAAATTACATGCTGCACCAATTGAGATCTTGTATACCTGTCCATAAATCATAACATATGATGCAAAATTCTATAGAACTATGATCAGAAATGAAGCTAACATGATAGGAAATGGCAAGCAAACCTCTTTCTCATTGAACATAGGGATCTGAATAAGAACAAGAGGGAAATTGGAGCTCCCGAACTCGACATCATCCGGAATCGGCTCATACTTATACCGCTTTTCGGGCTTCTTCCAAAACAACTTAACAAGAATGATCACAATACCCATGTAGAGTCTCTCCATGAACAACATCAATGACATGGTCAAGCACACATAGACACCAAATGTCACCAATGGGACAATCACAGGTCCCTTGATCAGCTCCCACATCATCATCACTTGCCCTGCAAGGTCACCTCTTGCTTCTAGCAACTCCTCTTGGCTCACCATTGCCATTTTTGTACCTTCTTTTTTCACCCACAGAAACAGGGGAGGGGTAAAGCTGGGATTTCGATGGGATTGGGGTGAGGAGAATGTGAATTTGGGTTGATGGGCAATGATTATTTTCAAAAGGGTGCTGAAATTTTTTACTGGGTATTGGCAGTAACTGACAGAGGAGGGGTAGATGAGAGTTTGGTTCCGCAGATCTCACTGGTTTCTTGAGCACATGGATTGTTTGTTTTCACCCCTCTCAAGTCAGTTATGCCAAAGAGATGTGTATCCTTTGTATCAGCCTACAAGGAGAAAAGAAACATAGCAATGTGGCATGAGAAATGAGAGAGAGATGAAGAGAAGGGGGGAAGTGTGTATTGTGAAAAGCAGAGCATAAGAGAGGGAGAGAGACAATACAGGCCTTTTATAACATGTTTGACAGGGCCTTTACTAGTATTTTCATTTTAGCATATTTCACTTTTTATTCATATATAATATTTTTATATTCAGATGTTTCAAAATATAATCATTATATTATATTTAATAATCTTTTTGTAAAAAAATATCGAAACAAATTATTATCTGTTACAATACACACATCATCTTCTTCCTACTCCTCTCTCATTCTATCTCCTAAACTTCACTTATATCCCACTATCATTAAAAAAATATATTTTTTTAATCAAATCCCATATAAATTCAACATATACATAAATTTACATTTCGAATCAAAACGTTAGTTATATTTTGGGACGAAAATAATAATAATTTTTTATTTTTTATGAATGAAAATATTTTTTTTATTTTAGAAGCAAATCATCCTTGATTGATCACTTTCCTTCTTGGTTCCATGCCCCATGAAATAGTTTTACTTTCCCTACTTTAAATATCTTGGACTTGATATAAAAGGGTGTTGGTGAAGTTGGAAGGCTTCAAATTGGAATATTCTTAGAATAGCACGATCACCAGGTTATGTTAAATTTTATAATAATATTTAGTACCAAGTAGATGGTGCAACTAATTGAATTAATCATCATCATAATTTAAATTCACCTTAGGTCTATCTTTCTTTTATTTTTGATGAGTATCGATTTTATCCCAAGAGTAACGTAAATAAATTGCTTCTCGATATCTCTCTAGGGAGTGTCGAACACATCATTGGACAATACGAGAAACATTATTTATCACTAAATTCATCTTTCTAGACAACTTATTTTGTTGTTAAATTTTCACAAACAGCAAAAACTAAAAAAAATATAGACAACTAATCTATTTCAACTGCGAATGAGGGGAATTGATGTTGTCTCATCTAGTAAACAATATCATACACATTAGTGGAATGAGTAAGTTGAGCTAAATCTAAGGACCATAGAATATGCATTTGAGATTGAGAAAAAAATCACATAAAATAGCAAATATTTTAGCAAAATACGAGGAAAATACACTAGAAGTAGAAAAATAGGAAAAATCCAAGATGTGCAGGCGCAGCCGTAAATGTCACCTATTATTCTATGAGAAAAACGGATTTGTGATTATGTCCAAATAAATTTGTTTCTGGATTAGATTATTGATTTTCAAAATCAACAATTGAGATTAAAATTAATTTCTCTTTTCAATTAATATAAAAATAAGCTTTCAATTAATAAAAAATAAGTTTTTAATCTCAATCTTTGATTTTCAAATCGAAAAATCTAACCATAAATAAACTTATTTATGCTAGCCAGGAATCCACCAAACCCCGACTATTTTGCTCGGAATTTACAAATTTTACATCACAACTTACCATTTTGCTTCTTATGTATTGCGAATTGGTAATTTTTTTTTTTTTTTTGGTGACGAGGGTGTCCGGGCCAGCTTGCGCGCACCTCGACTAATCCCCTGGACACTGATAAGACACCCCCCACCAACATCGGGTAGGCGTGGCCAACATGGATTTTGAGGCTAGTGGGATTCGAACCCAAGACCTTCAAGAAGAAGGTTGAGTCGAACACCACTACACCAACCCAGGTTGGTTGCGAATTGGCAATTGTGTATTGAAGTTGCGAAAAAATGAGACAAATACAGCATTAATCAATTAACAACTATGATAGTATTTTTAACCATTAGATCTACTACATTTGAAATTGAAAAGATTTTTTATTTTTTGATCTAACAGTTGAAAACACTTTCGTAAACTCGCAGTTGATAATTGATAATATTGCATTAACCTCTTTAAACTGTTCAAGTTGATAACTTTATGACCTTGTGATACACGATTGTCAAGTAGCAACACAGCAGCTGCAAATGCGCTAATGCAACAACCCTTTTTTTTTGTTATTACTGTTATTCTATCACGAATTTACTATCAGATAAGGTTGTTTTAAAATCAATCATTTTGACTATTTTTTTATCAAATCAAGAAAGATTCTTTGAAATATTCTGACCCACGGAATCACAAACAAAAGATTCCTAAGAAGCTTTCTTGTTATAGTAAAAAATCGGTTAAGATAATTAATTTTAAAACAACTACCATTTTCCGATTACTTTCAGAATAGCAGAAATTTTCAACATCTTATTTTGTTGGGTAACCTGTTACTCATGCATTGCACTATACCTGGGCCTTAAACAAAAGGTTCGCAAATTCTCTAGGCCTTGGCCCAATCTCTACAAAGGATGGTGTGCCTCATTGTCTGCCCCCTGGAGACGAGAGGCATGACCATCACGTGACATACGAGTCCTTGAATCGGTCCAAACCACAAGGACCCGTTCTAACCAGAGTAATGACTTGAAGTAGTTCATGTCCTACCCAACATTGAATCTGGGAATGACGATCATGGAACAAGATGTCTGGTCAAACCAGCTTATAATCAACCAAAACCATAGGCAAGAGAAACCAACAAAGTCGGAAATCTACCTAAGTGGCAGACAAATGCATTTGTCTACCATCGGCGAAGTAGACCCTCCTTTGTTATCAGCACAACTTCGGCAAGGAACCTGGATTTTCACGACTAGATTGTAACGATCAATATCAAACAGAACGTGAATAACAAAAATAGTAACCAGACGAGTTTTTTTTCTTTGACTAGATTTTTTCTTTGACCAGACGAGTTTGAACGCATATTCAATTAGTAACCACATTTCACTTTCGGCCTCAGATTGGCGGATGAAGATACATACTTAAATTAGGTATTTTTCAGGTATGAAAGCTGGTTTAATTTCAATGGTTCCCAAAAGTTCCCTGTGCATGCCTAACAATAAAAGAATGGGTAATGTTTGCAATATAATGTTATCAACGTAAACAATCCCTTCAGAAGTCCCACGCCGATCAAAAATTCCTCCTAGCCTCTAGGACTCGATAACATTGAACTACAGTAACATCGGTATCACTAGCCGTCAATAATGAACATCAAGGATGAAGGGCATAATGATGCCACATAAATTGCGACAAATATCTTCCGTAAATCACATAGAAAGTGTTATTAACTTGTAAGACACTAAGCAATCTCTTGCATTTTTTTCACATTGACCAATAAGTATCTCGAAGTCTAGTTTTGAAAGATTCAAGCTCGACGAGAAAATGCCAAAGGCGTATCAATTGAACAAAAATCAAAGTTCAACCGTTCTTGAACTTCTGGAAACAGAATCAAGAAGTCGTCTCCCCATACGAATTCTAGAAAAAAAGTTGATTTTTCTATCAACCAGGTCAATCGATGGAAGACCATTCAAGTCTTTCAATAACGTAGAAATAATCAAAATATAAACAAGTAGAAGTATAGAAATTATAAATCTGAGTACAAGATCGAAATAATAATAGGCATATACGCAAGAAACAAATATCACAAAAGAATAATAGAAAAATCAGTAAGAAAATGAGACAGTTATGTGCCTATCGAAAAACACCTGAGCCGCCGTGGATCGTGAAAGAGTGAGCTACATTTAAACTAATAATAAATCAGAACAATAAAGATAGAAAATTTGGTTAGTCAAAAGTTTCAAGCTTTGTTCAACCGAAAAAAACAGTCTTAAGCCTTGGCATACGCGAGTAAATCAAGCGCATGATTTGGAAACAAAAGGCAATAGAAAAGGGGAAACAAGGAAGAGCAAATTAAGCATTGAAAGGTGGCACAAGTGTATGAACTAAAAAATAATATCGGTATAACATTTATCCTACATATTCTCAAAGATAGTCATAAGTGTCAATAAATGTTTGTTCACTTATAGACAATATTTCCCTCAACATTCTGATTTGAGAATCGATATCCTTGAGAACATCCCAATCTCTTGTTTTATAACAAGCGTAATACTGCATGAGTCTTGCTATTGACACACCCTGACACATTGTACATGACAAATATCGGCATCGTTGCCTTTGCCTTATTCTCATAGATATACCCCCAAATCCCACAAAGTTTTCCACACAAATCCCACATTTGGTACCATAACAGATAACTAGAATGCTAACTGCTAGGAGAAAGTATACCTATATTTGACACGCTTAGTCCCTTATCTGAATCTTTACATCAGTCAGACTATCGTCGAAGTGTATGGAGTCTTACCATCACCTAAGTCATATACAGATTATGTACACTCCAAAAGACCACTTAAACATTGAGATAGATTTATCAGAGATATTTCAGATACTTCAATATATTCGAATCTCATGCTCTAGAAAAAAGAAAGCGAAGGAGTATAAATTTTAGGCCCAGAAGTTAGGAAGTGTACATCGAGTGGTGTCTTCATCTATAATTAGACCATTGAGCAGCCTCTGCTCTGTCCACTTGAAATAGCCTTTTGCTTCACTATAGCTACACAGGACCACAATTCTCCTGCTTAAAAAGAGTTTCCCCGGCAAATAACACTACTCCAGTTTCTCACATGGTAGTCTGCCCATGTAGATAGAGAACCTGTTTTCCTCGAAACCGTAGTTCCTCGTGTATCAGACGCCAAACAGCTCGGATATACACGCCGTATGAACTAACCTAAGGGCTCGTAGTTGAAAACGGGTTAATGACACATTCTGTGGCGTGCGCCTGATGACCAATGCCCTGATTAAGCGTGCTTGGATGACAGTTTTTTGCGAGCATGCAAGTGAAGACCTCAAATCATGCTAACAGTTTAGCCTAAGCTCCTAAGACTTCCTAACTCAAGGATCCCTTTCTGGGTTCCTCTCAAATGATCTGTCACATTTCACCAACCAACTTGTTTGTTTTTTTTTTTCCCCTTTAAATTGAACCAACTGCTATCATGATGTGTAGAACTTGGCATAGGATACCGATGGTCCATAGGGGCATATGCAAATATTAATATTGAACATATTTTTTTGGATTTAGAGAAGATACAGTCACGTCACGCCAGATATATTTAGATCCAATATATTGCAATTTGTTCCTACACTTAAACAATTACATATTTTGACGTACATCTAAGCTACAAAATAATTAAGAATGAAATCAGACCTAAATGTGCACACATATATCAAGATTTGTGTGTTGATTATCAAAGGTGTCAAGACGTTCGATCAACTTGACCATCACAAGAGTATCCTGGAATAGAGGTATTCGAAGGACAAGAAGCCTCCAAATAAACAATGCTAAACTTATTATCGACAACTTCAATGAAAAGGAACTTGCACCCTATCGCAGGAAAGAGGCAGACTAACCAACAATGCAAATAAATGGCGCCAAGACTTGTGCCATTATTAGTAGGTGTTGGCAAGTTGAACAAGAAAAATCATTTAACATTTGAATGTTAGATTCCTCTTCCTCAGAAGCTCGTATCATTGATGTCAAATTTCCTTCAGAAACATATACAAAATGCACCAAATACAGATCCTGATTTATTAATCTAAATAACATCTACTTCCTAAGCGCCTCTCCGGCATCGCCCCTTCCAAATGACCGTACCATATCGTGAATTTTTCCTAATGTTTAATCGACATTCTTTCGTGGAGGTGCCATCTACACTTACAAGGACTTTTAACCTAATAAGAACGAGCTAAACTGTGTATTTTGACCTATAATCTGATCGTTATTGGGTTTTGTTACTTCTTTTGTCTCTCAAATAAGAACACCCCAAGTAGTCTGTAAGCCCATCATGCACAAGTGTGTTCTTAAAAGAAGACACTTGTAACCTTTAGCTTAGCAGGACTACGTTACTTGCATCAGATCCAGTATACTCTACACAACATCTTTGGTAACTATCGAATAATCATATGGCACATAATCCACGCTATTGATAGTCATGCTCGATACACACACTTGGCACGCTAAGATCATCCAATTGCTAGTGTTGCTTATGTACCTTGGTATTCATCCGTGGCATCAGAAAAATAAAACTCAGAGGCGATGACTTATTCAAGACAGGACACATCTCCTTCTCGTCAACATAACGTGAACATACAAAGTCTCCAATTTCGTTGTCTATACTGTACGACACGGAGGTCGTTGAAGGGAATTTCAAAACATAGAGGCACCTAGAAGAATGCATACTAAAAACCAGCATTTGATTAAGGAGGTCAAACAAGCATGTAAACGGTTCATCACTAAAGAAATAATTTGATTAGTCAAAAGATCTCAGAAAACAAAAGTTAATCACAAAACACAAACAGGAAAGCTAGAAGGAATCCAAGTAAAATGTGCAAGTTCATGAACACAGGATGCAGTTAAAGCAACAGAGCAGTTGAGGACCTTACCGCTTTACGTGGATGCATCTGACATAAGTTGATCCAATCCAAGAAGCGATGAAAATAATTGGATTCGCTTGCATAATCTTCATGCTTCTGCTATAAAAAGAAAACAGCAAGGTTAGATGCCGAAAAAAGTAGCTTCACAAAGAAAGCAAGAAAAAACAGAAATCAAATTCCTACTTCACTTTCCTCCAATAATTCGGAATGCTTCAGGGATCCGCAGATGGTCGCAGATATGAATGTGGGCATGCTTAGACAAATTATGATGGTGATGATCGCGATGATCATGATGACGGCCATGTAGCTTCCACCATGATTTGAGTTCACCAGAACTATCAAAAATACAAAAGCAACCACAACATAAAACTGTGAAGGTTTCATGTCAAGGAGGGGCTATAAGGGGATTGCTCTGTCTGAACCATATATCATCATTTTCAATGTTTGATTAACACTTGACAGATTGTGGTATGTCTAAGGGGATTGCTATGATTTCTAAGATCTACAAAAACATGTGCATGTGAGTTGCTCAAACATATACTTTGTACAGAAAATACACACTTTAGTCTACTGCTGCAAACCACTTTATGAGCTCATTTCTAAAGAGAGGTATTCAATATAAACAGCAGCTTCACATACACAGGACTACGGAGCATGCAATTCCAACAAACGATGTCTATTTAAATTATCAACAAAAAATCTAAACATATTTTCAAGCATGACTGACCTGTAAAATAACTTTGCTTATTAAATCAGACGACCATCAAAATTTTTGGCATGGTAGAATAATATAGTGAAGATGCAGGTGAGAATTGAACAGATATAATGAGGTTATTTCAGAGCTGATAGGCTTCAAGCTCGTACACTTCCTGATTATCGAGTTTGTCATTGACACCGGATCCTCGCTCCATTATCGAACTCATGGATATCGATGGAGTATATGCTCATCTAGTTGAAGCATGGCTTTGATCTGACGGTGGATTATCAAACATTTCATCTCACAAACTTCAAGCTTGTAAGCTTAGGCCTAAGGTTTTGCTGAACCATAATAGATGTTCTGTGCTTTCCAGTTTCCCGACATTAGCTTTGCATGGGTGCTTCAGGACGGACGTTGCAATCCTGCCAACTTCCTTCACGCATTATAGCACCTGAAACTTCACGCATTGTTGCTATCCTCACTGGGAAGCTTCAAAATCCAAAGTCCTACCACCATGCAACGGGTTCATCTAATTCCTTGACTCCAGGTATCATGTCAACTGAGGACACCGCCTGGTAAGATGGCACAGAGCGCTCAATCCCACTCATACACAACGCAACGGTTTTCATCCAAAACAGCTGAGCGATCTCCTTTGTTGACACATCAATGGAATCTCCAGTACAAGGAGACCAAAACACATGAGGGTACCTGAACTGAAAGGGAGCTTTCTTGACTGTCCAAGATGCAACACTGCCTGAAGCATGTCATCATGGCTGGCATCGGAGATTGTCTAGCCGAGAACTTCCAAGCCGAGAACTTCCAATGAACAGATCATTTGCCAGAGGTCTATGTTTGCGTTCACTGCTTTAATGAACATAACTCCTCTTGGACAGGAGACAAAAAAATATGATGCAATAGGGCCCAAGAGCACCCCTCAATCGATTCACAAGAGGAACCATGATGCAGCTTGAGCGAGGCCAGGACTCCTTGCTTATCTGCTGATAGAAACTCGTATCCAGGTCCAAAAGCAAAAATTGCTTTTACCAATACTGCAGTACGAAGATTGGACAGCTCTAACATCTACTTGTTAGGGCATCGAAGAATCTCGTCAGTATCATTTAGTCTGACCAAAGAACGACAAAAAAACAACGCTTGAGCCTAGGTAATCACCGCGGTTGTGTTGGGTTGCCTCAGCTTCTCCTTTTCACCACCAAAATGCCGGACACCAAGTGTCTTGAAGTCCCAAACAATCTCAGATACTTCATCTTGAGGCAAACTTAAACCTCTTCTTTTAACCGTTTTGTGAAGCTGACAGAAAATTTTTGGGTCTTGCAGTTTGATATATTCCTGTAATACTTGTCATGATCGGGCACCCAGTCTCTAGGAAACGGAGCATAATCGCAAGATGGGATCAAAGACATGTGCGAGAACTGAACGCCTTCGATGACATCGACAAGGCCCATCCTCAAAAGATCAGAATACTCCGGAGCAGAGTTATTGCTACTCTCCACCAAAGGATGACTAAGATTACGTTTAGCTTATACCGTATACCTTTGCACAAGACTTAAGTCTGTACCTTGCAGCATACAGTTTAGCGAGAGAGCTACGGATCACATAAGCACAGAACCCAACAACTTTCTTTCGGTTGTCTGCATATCTATACCAATCTGCCATGGTTTCAAGGAACTTGTTCATCTGAGAATTAGTATGTGCTTGGCTCGAATACAACATCGGAGTGCAAGGCAGTGGCTCTGGATCCTTATCACCCTTCAGCAGGTCAAGACGCATGAATTGACGGATACATTGCTGTAAGCAGGCTGTCACCGAAAGCAAAGTTCCCACTCCCTTTCCCTGCACAATTTTTCCACCGGTATCCGTGTAATGAAGTGTGGGATATATCACTCTATGACATATGATATGGTCCAGAAATCGGATCCCCCTACTAATATGTTGTATCTCAACCTTCGAGTTGTCCAACCTAATCGCTAACCTGTCTCTACAGAACTCAATCAGCAACCTCCTAGTTTCAACCGCATCTTCTCTAGGTGCTCTAATACCTATCAAGAAACGAGCACCATATCGAATATAATCCATCCTTCTAGTTTTTCTCTCTTCCACTAGCTGGGACAAACTCCGGCCAGGCAGGGTTGTGACAACCGTCCTCAATGGAATCCCTCCATATTGAGTCAAGCTTCGAGGGTCTAAAAAACTCAACTATCTTCTCCTCCATCAATTCATCCAATTCATTTAAACACACATTGGCAAGCAACGGACTAAGAATCCCACAATGCCCATAATTCGGCACCTTGCCTGCCTCCTTGGGTGCAAAATCGAAGAACGTCCTCAACCAATAAGGATCCGGCTTCGGCTCATTCTCATCCAAGACCTTCTTCTTATTCCCCTTCTTCTTCCTCTTCTTCTACTTCTCCTCCTCCTCCTCCTCTTCAACATCACGTTCCACCGCGAAGTTACCCATCCCCTTAAGCCCCGACTTGATCACCCTGAGCACTTTCCTATCCCTCACACCCTTCTCCAAGCACCCCACGACCACATCCACATGCACATTATCAAGTATCTCACTCAAATCACCCTTCAACAACCACAAGTACCCCGCGAAATTACTCCTAATCGTCCTAATCACGGTATGAGCATCCCTCCCGGGACGAAACCCATGTGACCTCCCCGAAAACCTGGCCTCGAAAACCGGCTCCAACACGAACAACAACACTTCCTGCACAACCCTGTCCTGAAACGGCGCCTTCTTCGACTCCAACAATATCCTCATCTTCCTCCTCGACATCACCTTCGTCGTAACCCTATCGTTTGGACTCCGAATTCCCCACCTGAATTCCCCCTACAACACTGCATTCCTCAACCCTAATAAATCATTCAACACATTCGAGTGTATCGCGTTTCGGGGCGGGAATGTACCTATAGAATCAGCCACAGCCCTTTGATACGCCAACACCCAGAGATCGAATTTCGTCAAGAACCCAGTCAGATTATGAAACAGCGGCACTTTCGATTCTTGTTTCATGGAGAATGATTTGACCCAGAGGCCAGTGCATATCTGAATTGGGTCCTCTTTCATTAGGATATATGGATCGGATGCTGGGATTTGCTTTTTGTGTTGAGGGGTTTGGTGTGGTTTAGGGTTTTGGGGTTTGGGGTTTGGAGATGGTGAAGAATGAGCGGAGTGAGGTGAGCCGGGAGCAAACGGGAGTGCAAGGAAGATGTTCGATGAAATACCTGAGAGACATTTGTGGGGGATCATGGAATGCCGTGGAGTAAGTGAGTGATTTGAGTGGGGAGATGTTGGAACTGTGTCGGGTTTAGGGGGGGATTTTTGGGGGGTTCTGCGTGGAAGTGTGTGTTCAGGGTTTATGGTGTTTGCCGTGAACAATGAAAAAACGGGTTTCCAAATCGCGCCGATGAAGGAAGTGATTGCCGCAGGTTGTCAGGTTTGAACCAGTTTCGAGAAAATTTCGGTCCTGCAGGTGAGTCCAAAGGCAGGACTATACTCGTATGGTATAAATATATAGTACATTCATTTTCTTTTTTTTTATAACTAACACGATTAATTTCACTGTCACTTGAAAAAAAATATTTTTTTTATCAAATTTTATAAAAATTTAACACACACATAAATCCATTTGTCGAATAAACACATTTCATATATTATGGAATGAAAAGAGTAGATTCATTTAATCTAATTCTATATTACTCCCTCCATCCCACAAAAGATGCAACATATATATATTTTGTATTATTCTATACATATGGTTACTAGTCTCGTTTTCGTATCAAATCACATCTGATCGCCCCGCAACATATATTAGATTTAAGTACGTAACTTACATAACCATTGATGTTTCACAATAAATTTACGAAAATTACGTTTGATCGTCATTACATACGTATCAAACTTTACATCAACACACATATCATCAAATTATTACATCATTTTCAGAATGAAGGGAGTAGGGTTTAGCATAACTCGTTAGCTTTGGATGCAACATGTTCTTATTGTACTAACAAGTGTTGGTTATTATAAGATGAAGGAATAATCTTTCCGTTTCATTAAATGCGATAAATTATATAAGATTATAAATATGTATTTTTATTCATTTTAAAATAATTAGTTACATTATTTTTCATAAAATTATCATAAGACATGAATAAAGATTTGAAATATGCAAATTTAAAGATGAATCAATGACATGATTTCGTACTAATCTATGATTGTAGAAGAAATAATCTCAAAATACGTGCTAGAAAAAACGTGTTACGTGACCGGGGAGTACCGTACATACTTCTTGGCAAAGTGCACTTTCCAATGCAGTTCGTTTGCCCTCGCCCGCGAGCGACTGGGCGTGCGACGGTGGCCGCAACCGCCGGTTCGATTCCGGCGAACTCTACCCCGGTTGAGCCATTTCTCACCGAATGCAGCCGGAGCTCTACTCTCCATGTCTCGGCATTCGATTTCACAGAACGCCGTGATTATTCGCCGGTACTTCGCCATCTTTGTTGTTTCGAGGGTCTGAAAAGTTGATTTGCTAGAAATATTTCTGATCTTGTTGATGCGTTTGTGTTTCCGTATGAGATTTCGGCTTTGAGTTTTTGTCGGCGCATTTCGTTGTCACAATTAGGGTTTATAGTTCGATCCGACACTCCTGTCAAGAATATCTTGATAATAGTATATCGAATTCTGGACAGAAACTATCTTGAGGTTCGCGATGAAATGTTTCATATCTTCCTCTCTTAGACTCCGCTGTAAAGAGGTGAGTTGTTTTGCATTGTTGATATAGGAGCACGGTGGATGCGAATTATAACCATCATTGGGAGAATTGGCCGAGGAAAATGTTGGTTGTTCTCAGCATTGGCGTGGTGCTGCGGATTTGTTATCACCTAGTTTGTGCGTTGTGGTTGTGGGCAAGGTGAAACTTGAAAGAAACTGACTGTTATGGTAACAGCATATGCATGAATAAGGAGCCCATGGAAAAACGAAGAGCGGTTTCAGCAACAGCTAGCATTAGGAAATTTCGATTGGCGAGGAAGTGCTTAAATGAGGGATTATTTTCAGGGGATCTGATCTATGATCTTGGAGAAGAAATAGCAGAAGTGGAGAAGTGAGGTTACAACTATTATTCCGTTATCTGATCCCATGAAAGTTTCATGTTGCTACGGACATTTTGATCTGTAAAACAAATGAAGCGAATGGTTTTATAGGCATCTTAACTCTCAGGGAGGAGGATTTGTGTCCTGCTTCTGCTAATGCCTCGGGGTGGGTTTCTTTACTGCATCCTCATTACTTTGACTGATGCTACTTAATCTACTGAAGTTCGTGTGTGAGAAATGGTTTGTTGATATGTTGTTCGCTGTGACATCTGTTATTGGTTGTTTCATCAGACGTTAAAAACCTAAGGTCTTTGTGTTTTAAACTACAGCTTACATTTTCCAGGACTAATGCTTTTGTTTTCTAACTATAGCTTTTGCACGTAGAAGCACTTGGTGCAATCTTAAAGATGGATGTGTCTATGAGGATCTGATGGAGAGGTGAGTCTTGTTTATAAATGGTTTCTTGGGCTTGCCTTTCTTTTGATAAAAATGCTTTTTCGTATCACTTGTATTAAGAAATGAGGTTTTGTCCTATTTCATTGGTCTTCATATTTTTTTTCGTATTTCTGATTGAGGTGGTGGAAAGTGGAAACCTACTGATAGGAAGCGATACTAGAAAAAGACCTCGACAGCAGTTTTACTTCTTTATTTTTACTTAGGTGCTCAAATAAATAAATGAAAAAAGAACTACTAAAAAAAGAGGGTTACTTTTGACTCTTAGGTTCTGAAGAATCTAATCCTCCTATAAAAGTTGAACTAGCATAAAGATCTTGGTTCTTAAGCTTAGGTTAGCAAGTCTTTGGACAAACTGATGAATGTTGCGATTATTGATGAAGATTCTTTGTTAACTCAAGATATAAACAATTTTCCTGTAGTATATCGTAACTCGTAAGCTTCAAATTCTGGTGGCTTAAGCTCCATACATTGTCAACGTTTGACTGAATGCAAAGGATAGAATGAAAAAGCAGGATAGCAATATTAAAAATGGTCCAATCTTTGCAATTACTGGAGACGAAGGGATTCTACAATCCACAAGAAGTTGAAAAGTATTGAGTCAAACCACAACAGATTACCATTCCCATGTTCTTTTTCTCCTCGCTTGACCTTTTTCGGATCTCATAATCCATTTGTATTTGACATATCCTTGTCCGAACTTTTCATCTCTTAAGTTTGACGATGGATATGTGTGAACTAATTATTCGTGAATGATAACGTCGGGTCCGTGACAAGACTAACAACCGAATAGGTTTTAGGAGTACAGAAGTCAAGGAAAATACAACAGTATTGTAGTCATAACTTACAGTCCCAAATACCTGTTTAATTACAACACTTAAAGTGGAAGTTATGCAGATCATTTATTACATTTAAACAATACAGACAACTGATCTGTCATAATATCCAAAGTCTGTGGACACATCTAAATATAATCAAGCTCTCTCTAAGAGCCTTCAGGT
>JAOVYX010011057.1:0-153515 GCA_035668315.1 Drosera spatulata | reverse complement strand
GCCATGGCAGAAACTTCTCGTTTAATCTGATCCATGAGACCTACTCTCAAAACCTTGTCTTTATCTATCACTTTGACGGCCACACCCTGGCCACTTTCGAGGCTCCTAGCATAGTACACCTTCGCAAAGGTACCTTGGCCCAGTAATCTGCCCATCTCATACTTTTGCATCAACACCCCAGTCTTACTATCCATCACAAATACTTTATTTTTAAATTTTGCCTGCTTGCTTTACACCTAACGTAATAAGCGGAAATTCCAATAGACTCCTCACTGATCCCCTTGATGGCTTCGAAGATAACAGAAAGCAAGCTAGAAGTAGTCGGGGTCAGTGAGAGATCATCGGAAACTCAACCGTTGTCGGAAATGTAACAACTCCAATGTACAAGTATCCTATCAGCAGCGATCGTGCTCCCAGCAGAAACAACAAGCACGCAGATGCCTATGCACAGTGAGATGAATGATATCTTTTCCAAGGGTGTAGGACTAGCAAGTAGTTCAGACGGAGTATCCAGAACAAAGAGCCGCATCTTTCACCATTCCCTTGGATCAATGCTTGTGAAGGGGAAACAACAAACATACTATGCCCAAAGGGCACAGGAATCTTGTACGTGATGGCGATATACTCCTGGAAAGAATTAATCAACAAACAAAATCAGCCTAGAGAGAGATAAGAAATTACATAAAAGAAGTAAAAGCCTAAGAAGGGTTTGTGGAGTTGTACGTGAACTATGAAGTGGCATATCATAAATCTATTTCAATCGTCTAAGATCCAGCAAAATGAAGCAACAAGGAATGCAGGGAAAAAGCATGGGAATCATGAAACGATTCCAAAAGCACGAACACCACAAAAAGAAAAGTTCAATACATTGAAATGGATTCCCTTCCCTGGTAGAAGAGTTTTTCTTCTTTCATAACTAGCATCAACATATTAGAGCAAGTTCAATGCAAGTGTTATATTGGTTGTCATAGTTATATTATAGCAATTGATCAAAGAAAATAAAGCACACTCAAATGGGCAAGCTCATACTAGGCAAAATTTGTCATTTTGCCAAATGATGTGCTATATTTGGCAAAATGGCACAAGCCATTTTTTTGCCTACACTATCAAACATGGTGCACAAATCTCAATAAAAAAAAACAGCCTATATGGCATGTTTTTATCCATTGATTTATCATATGGGGATATTATAGCACAATTCCCATTGGAACATCATTGCTAAAGTTTACTACCTTCGATCCACTTATTTTGCAACGGCACGCACCTCAAAGTGTAATTTAGTACGATCAAATATCATTTTTTATAAAATTATTATGAGATACTATCAAGTTGTGAACTTTAATTTTGAATCAATTTAAGATTTTTCTAATATCGTTAAGAATAAGAACGGAACACTTCGAAATACTTGTCGTTGCAAAAATTATAGGTCGAAGGGAATAAAAAATTGATAACTATTAATGGGCAAGTAAAGCTTTGTCTATACCGATATACCTATTACCATTAGACTTGCTCTAACAAACATTGTACCAGCAGAAGCTAGCATCGTCATGCCTTCTTTTTCTGAACTAAGCTAAGCTGGCTGGCTGTTGAACAACTAACCTAGCAAAGATAGCTCGCTCATAGGAGGGTCCTAGCTAGAATACGAGAATATTAACAAATTGAAGCATCAATAATGGGTGATCCTGATTCCTGGGGAGAGCTAGGGGCTAATTAATCACCGAGTGATGGAATTGGCGATTAATCCTGCAAACATGATGAAAATTGAGAACAACACAACTAAAAAGGGAGGAATCAAAAAACAAGGTCGAAATGTATCAATCGGTCAAGCAAAGCAAGATATGAACAATGAAAATAAATGACACGAGGTAACAAGGATGCATCACGCATGTGATTTGATATGGCATACAATTTAAATACCCCTCTCTGTATATCTCTATCTCTCTGGAGGCAGAAATGAAGGCCCGATCCCCGGCGAACGAAGCTCAAGCGAGAGGATCTGCTGTTGGTTGATCTCCGCCGATTTACTCCTATATCTTTATTTCGATGATGATTTCTTCCTTCCTTTCTTCCGCTAGTTTGTTTTTTGATGAAATTTTTTTCTTCGTGATGAATGAATGGACGAACGAACGGACTGATGAATGGAAAAATTGGTTGTTATTTCTTGTCGTCTTTGAATTGGACCCTCGAAGAAATCTGTTTGGTTTGGAGGAGGAAGAAACGAAAAGAAAGAAAGGGAAGAAAAAAAAAAAAAAAAAACACGAAGAGGAGGGTGGGTTGAAGAGTCTAACCAACGAGGAGGAGGAGCAATTATTATTAAGAAAAAGCAGGAGCGCGGTGGCGATGGCGATGGCGATGGATGCGTAGTCGACGATTGGGCTTTGAGTGATGAATCGATGTAATTAAGGATATACCCTACCCCCAAGAGGGCCGACACGGCAACACAAACCCCCCAATATTCAAATTTCTTCATCCAATTCCATCCGCTGTTCAACGCCTCCTTCCGTTCCGTTTCCTCCCATCATCTTGCTTTCTTCAACGCTTCTGGTTTCCCTATCAAATTTTGTGGTCAGTAATCTGTACGTAGGCTAGCTTACCTAGGCTTATCCTTAACATAACCTTATTTCCCAAGCTAAGAGCCAAGACCATTCACATTAGATTATGTAAAAGCCGTGAAACGGACTATAAGATATAATAATCATATTATATTTTTTTTTCGTATCAATATTCATATAATAATTTTTTAATAATAATCTCAATTCAATAATAACATTATCATATTTGATAAATATTTCACATAATAAAATATTTTTCCCATCGTCTCAATCTGTTATAGTATCTTCTCTCTCATCTGCTACAGTAAACCCCCTTATTATTAAAAAAAATACTCTTATCGGATCAAATGATTATATGTATATTGGGACGGAGAGAATACTATTATTATAGATTTTAAGTTAAATAAATTTATTGTAATATTTTGTATAAAAAAATAAAACAACTGAATCAAACTAGAGGCTTTGAGCTACAGATTCTTGTGTGGATGCTCTAATATGTCTAACCCTATTATACACATGTTTGTTCACCCAACGCAAGCAATGTGCCTTTTAATTCCTATTTTTTGTCAAGGAAAATTACACCAAAAGTACTTGATGAAAATTTCACTTAGGTTTTGAAATCATTTTGGTTTTACACTTTATGTATATGAAACTATGATGCACATATATATGATATGCAATACACAAAATCATTGATATATTTTACAAATACTAAAACGTAAATGAAAATTATAATGATATCTTTACTCAATTTTTCCTTTTTGTTATGAAATTATATCTTTACCTGCCTCCTAGATGGCTTAACTTCTTTCCAAATTCAAATCATTCACTCGTCTAACTATTAGGTAATGAATGTGAGAGCATTTTATCTCCATTCACACAAGCTTCCTTGACAAAAAAAATAAAAATATAAAAGGAAAATGACATTTAAAAATTGAACCGTGACAAAAGTCTAAAAATATGTATTTAACCAATCTATTGTTAAAAAAATCGTGTTATTTTGACATGAAATTATATTAAAAGAAATTCATGAGAGAATCATCCGTATATTTATTTTCATACGGAAACATTGAAGTTGATAAGGAATCATATTCGTATATTTTCAAAATTTAAAAGGATCATGTGTCATTATGGAATAATCCGAGAGGTTTTATGCTCTTTTTCAAAAAATAAAATAAAAAATATATTAATTTTTTCTACCCAGTCTGAGACTAAATTAAGCATTGAACTGAATCAAAGCAGAAAAGCCATGGTTAGAAAAGTACTTCAGCCTCTTTCTGTATTGAAATACAAGGATGTCAGAAATGTATTCCGCATTTTCTTTTTAAGATATTTCATTCAAATTATAAGTTTTTTTATATCTAACAATTTTTTTTATATAAAAATATAAAAATATCTCAACTTTATATCACATCAACTTACCCATGACCATTTCTTTTTCTTCTTTTCATCATTTTTTTATCTCACATACTTGTTATTCCTTATTAATTCATCACATATATAAATTATTTTGTCGAATCAAACCGTTGTAATTTGAATGAGACGGAGGGGGTATTTATTTAGGCAAGTTAACAAACTACTATAGAATGCCAAAGACAACACAAACATATCTATGTCTTCTGTATAATTGCAACTTGAAGTTACATATCTGGATCTGCTAAAAGAGTTTATTGAGCTAGCTAGCACATGAATCAATTCACTACCACTGAACTAGCTTAGCTAACTTGAATATAAAGAAGAGCATTTAAATAAAATAAAATAAAAACAATTAGCTTTATCCAAGGAAGAAAAAAGGACGAGAAGAATAAGAAATGGATCAATCAAAAGTACTGGACGTTAGTAGCAGAAACAATGTCAGGATTGACCCCCGCTGTGCTAGAGGGTGCTGCCGGTACATACAACGTATTAGATGATACAATGTTGGCAGAAGGTGGTGGTGGATGTGCACGTGGAGGAGGTGTTTGCGGAGGACGAGGAGGAGGAGGAGGTGGTGGTGGAGCGCGAAACTGTTGTTGTGCCCGATGATCATATTGTGGTTGAGGCGAAATTTGAGGTTGCAACTGTGCAGCCACAGCACTGATAAGCATATTTGGCGATGAATCCATAGAGGGGGTAGTTGCTGCTGGTGGAGATGCAGAGAGGATAGAATCAGGATTAACAGCAACAGCTGCCGCTACAGCAGCAGCCTCCCTGTACTTGTAATTGAAGATCTCTGCCCTGACAAGATTAAGCTCAGCCTGTAAGGTTTGGACTTGCTGTTGAAGAGCTGAGATAGCACCCATGCATCCATACACCGGATCTCTCAGCCTCACGTTTGCTTCGTACACCAAGCTGTTTGCTGCATCCGCCCTCTGACTCTCTGGTACTTCCTGTAAACCAATGCCATATATAAACCGTATCTCACATGTAGGAGCAAAACTATAAATGCACGACTCACAATCCCCAGCAGATTCAGATTAAGCATTTCATAACTTTTTCTTACCAAGGAATAGAGCAAAGAAAAAGCAAAAATGGCTGCGTATGATCATAATATACAAGGTTCATCACCCTGTAGCTAGCCACCCAGCGAACTGGTCTGCTATATGCATAACTACAAAAAGGGATAAGAAGTTTACCAGGAGCATCTTGGAGACATTACTGGCACCAAATATCTTGTGAACAGCCGCAAATTTGTAGGGTTCATGAGGTGAGAAGTAGGGATAAAAAGGGCACTCTTCAGCACATCTCCTCCTGAGGAGTTTGCAAGCTGCACACGGTGTAATGGTATTGAGGACATTGCCTCGAGGTTGTGGTGCAGGAAGCGGCGGCGGCGGAGGAGGAGGACCGCCAAACAACATTTGTTCTTTTACCCCTACCGATCTTATCCCCATTTCAAGTTGGTTGTTGTGATTTTGATGATCATAAGGAGATGCGGCATCTATCTCCTCTCTCTTGATCCTTTTCCCTGTTTCATCAAATTCCTCCCTGCGTTTATGCAATAGTAACTATATTTACTAGCGACAATCAAGCAAAACATCAGTGCATATATGTGTACTTACAGTCCGAATGAAGATCATGGAAATCTGCCTAAATATTCTAATTAAGATTAGATGAGATACTGGGGCGGTGACTCAGAAGAGAAAATTAATGTACCGATACATATAGTAGATTACGAAGACATATGTCTTTCAATCCTGATCACCTTCCAGTATACATTGGTAAGTTGATGTGCGAATCAAGATATGTAGATAGGCATCTAGCTAGATGCAAGGATGGAATGAACTATCGTAGAAGCAGAGCAGTAACAAGAGATAGAAAGCAAAACAAGATCAAGAAGAGGAGCTTCAATCTTCAAGCTAAGTACTCATATACTACCGCGCTATGATCCCATAAAAAGATAGAGAAGCAGAAGAGGGGTTTAGAAGCCAAACCAGGGTAACTTAAGGCAAGTGGAGATGGGAGTCGGAAACGTATATCACACATCACCAACAACTGATGATCTGCTGAAACAGGAATTTGTAGGTCAATGCTAATTTTTTTACATTAAATACCCTGAGATATTGCAAATACATAAACTACTAGTCGTACTAATGAGGTTATATAATAACCAGCTGTTTCCTTTAGAGACTTTGATGGGTAAACCAAGAGTAAGAGATTTGGAAACTGAATAAGATAATGGTTTTGCACAAAGACCGAATTCAGAGTAGAAGCTGTAGGACAATCGCACCAGCATCAGTTAATGTAGGACTGCATTTGGTCAAGTAGATTAATGCTCTTTCTAATTAAAAAACTAACTTGGAATTAGGTCCAATTCAATACAGCCGATCTAATATCTAATAGTACTATTGACTAAGCTTAGATTTGGGCTCTTCAGATCAGAAGTCTTATTGGAATTCCTTATCAAAAGTTCGTAAAACAATACCTTGCCATGCTCCCTTTCGGCTTATTGCTTGCATTGCCTACAGCTCAGGTTCCCTTTGGAGGCCTCATCCACCAGGCTGCTGCTACCTAGCTAATATAAGTATATTGGTTAGCACTGTTCAATCATCGACTATCAGTATCACGCTCTGTGAGAACATTTACGAAGCTTTTATCAAAAGTTCGAAGTTGATTTGTCTTGCAGATATATAAATCATTCTGCTTTATTTATTTATTTTATTTTATTGGGGGGCTAAATACAAGTCTCTCTCTTGTCCCCTCAACTCCATGTAGACTTTGCTCAAATCCAAGTAAATATCAATCTCAATATAAATTAATCAATTAAAAAAAAAAAACACGAAGTCGACTTGAATGAGTTAATAGAGCTGGAGCTTTAAATTAATCAGCAGTTGCTGGTCAGTAGTTGGTTTGACCCGCATTTTCAGGCTGAGAAGGTGCGCTGCATTTTCTTTCTCTTCTCCCATTGTCCATCTTGCAAGGTACTGAAAGCCACTGTTTATATGCAATACATGCACACATCTACTTCTAGAATCTTGCTAGTTATCAAAACAACAGATAAGCAGGCATTGCCAACAAACAAACATGTCATATACAGATAAATACATGTGTGTGATCATATAGTACTTTTTAACTTCGATGTGGCTTTCTTGAATTGAATAATCTACATTGCATGGATTGCATAGAGAGTAAAATCGTCAAAGCAAAATCAAATTAATGAAACAAATCGTCAAACACTATAATTTGGATTTACAAATATGAGTACACAATAGCGCAATGAAAGTTCAGAGAAATGAAGCATAAAGCTTAACGGTAGAGTTTAACAGGTTAAGTAGAGATGAAAAGCAAAATCCCAATAGAAATTGGCAATATAAAGGTCCATTTGATAACAATTTATTTTATGTTTTGGTTTTATTATCTCAGAAAACAAAAAATATTCAACCATGATTTTTATTTTTTCAAATGGATGAATTGAATATAGAAAACATAAAACCAATCAAATTATTCTCAATTTTCATTTTTTGATCCATCTAAATCTAGCATCCAAGAGTTTTTTCATTAAAATCATTTTTATTTATTTTTTAATTTTTTATTTTTGATTACTGATTCTAGTTTTAAGCATGTTATCAAACACTACCTTTTGATTGAAGCAATTTGGTCGTCCTGTTTCGCCCTTGCCGTCGAGGAGTCTCCAGCGGCAGCGTGTTGGTCGTGAAAAAGCAGAGAAGCAAAGAGGGTTTGGGGGATCCCATTCCCGGGGTGGGTGTGTTGTTGGGAGAATGTCGATGACGCGGATACCAGTGGCGCGTGAGCCTCTGAGATCCCCTTCCCCGGCGGCGGCGGCGGGGACACTGAATAATAGACACGGCAGCCCTGGCGCCAGCGGCCTGGAGGCGTCTCTTCTCCAATTGATTCATAATCACCAGCTTGCCTCTTTCCACCTCCGAGAACAAACAGGTTCGATTCATTCATTATGAATTATCTATATTCTCTCTCGCTCACTCATTTGCTCTAATTAATATCGGACGGCGGCGCCCGTTCCGCTCCTCCATTGTTCGGTTTATCATAAAAGCAGAGAGAGCGAAGAAAGAGGCGGCGGAGGCAGCGGCGCGAGTGTCGGAAGTGGTGGTGGAGGCGGTGAACGGCGGGGTGCAGGAATGCTTCATCAACGAGAAGCGAATCGAGCTTGAGATAAGAGCCGTGGCAGCTGCCGTGTTCCGATACAAGAAGGAGACCGACCACTGGATCGCCGCTTCTCGCGCCATCAACACTGCCATCAAGGTAACCACCATCACCATGATATGATGCCTTTCCTTCTCCTCCTCGATCGATTGGCTGCTTGCTTGGTTGAATGAAATGGAATTTGCTTCTACTGTGTGTGTTACTGAAATGAAATGTGCAGGAAATTGGTGACTTCGAGAACTGGATGAAGATTATGGAATACGATTGCCGAAGCATCACTCTCGCCATTCACAACATCCACCACCACTCTTAGGCTTAGATCCTACAATAAGACCGTCTTTCCTCCCGTGTATGCTTATTTCGACATTTGGTACTGCTGTTTGGACGTCTGTATTTGTACCAGAAAGAAGACTTTCATGCCGCGCTATTAATCAGTGGTTGTGCAAATGGTGGAAGCTCTTGTTGCAAGTTCCGCTCACCATGTCATTCATGACATCCAAGCGCGTAATGAAACACAAGAGTCACAAAAACAAGACGACCCTCTCTCTTTGGATGTTGCTCAACAGAAGCCGGAAGCACCAAACAGAGAATCACACCAAACTACTAATCACCTGTTCTCATCCAAAAATCAGGGAGCCCGAGAGGGTCCTTGTAAATGATGGGGGGATATAGCAAAGCAACTTAAAACACAAACTCTTCTTCCACATTTGCAAGCGCACGCTCCCTATCGATCACCCCTCTTAGTGCTGCCGCAGCCGTATCGTTTATGCCTAGCAGAAACTGCAACCGGTTAAGTTTCTCCAATGTTGGGTCGCTCTTCATGTACGTGACATAAAGATCTGATAGTTCCTGTGGTACATCCCACGAAAATGGCTCTGCTGGAGAAGCCTTGTCGCACGCCAATATATCATTAAGCGTAGAGACCTGAAAAAATATAAAATTGACCCAACCAAGCAGCACCCAGCTCAGCCACCAATAGGACCCGCATTGCAATTTGGATTGAATAGATAACACTTAGAAGAAAGGATAAGATGAATATTCACCAGTTTAGCAGTGTTTCCCTGTCTCAGTAAAGCAAGTGCTTGAATTTGCAAGCCGGCTAATCTAGCTCGAGCCCGTTCATGGACAATCGCTTTTGCCTTGTCAGGATCGATACTTAGATAAGAAGGAATCGTTTTGTACAACTCCTGCACATCGACCTCTCCAGTGCCAGATGAAAATATTTCATCCAGGGCCTTCCTGAACAAGTGTTCTCTGACACCCAAAGGAAGCATGGAAGCCACATCAACACCAGATTGCTTCAGTTCTCTAATCTTCTTGATGTCGAGCTTTCCCTGTCGGACTGCTGTTTTGATAGCATCTGCAACTTTAGATTTTGTTATGTCCTCTATCACTTTCTGAGTATACTCTGGAGATAAGCTGGTTTTCTCCTGAACCTGCTTCAGAAGATTCATCTTCGGTTTTGTCAGCTGACCATCAGCCAAGATCTTCTCAGCCTCCTGCCTGAAGGCCTGCTCGGCTAAAGTTCTCCATATGTCCCCACTTACCTTCTCACTCAAACCAAGAATTTTACCAATTTGATTAAGAGAATAATATGTCATGTCTCCTTCCTTGGGGAATTCAACACCTATCAATTTCTTCTCTTTGTCGCCTCCAACCAGGCAATGCAAAAAGTATCTTTTGTAAATCTTACTACACTGCCTCTCTGGTATGTCGTCTCTCAATGTAATCTCGGTTTGCACTGGCGTGCTTTGTATCTGCTTCAAAACCTTCGGAGAAGGATTCTTCAGCCTCTCCAGCAGAGAATCCCAGGTTTCTTCGGTTTCAGGCTTTTCTTCTTCTTCATCAGGCTCCTCACTCTTGGGATCAGTGGATTCGCCTTTGATGTCAGCAACAAACTTAGTTACCACCTCACGGTTGAAAACTACTAACTCCTCAAGTGCTTGTACAGATTTAGAGTGATCCTCAGCTTCTGCAAATTTTTTTATGTAGTTCATGAATAACTTCCTGACCTGGAAGAAAAAAGTACATATTAGACAATGAAGAGTGATCTATATATTCAATGAAGTAGAGAGGGGTCAAGGAAAAACCAAAAAGCATCACACAGAAATCATCCGCCAATGCAAGAAATTTATCTGGTTTATGCACAAGTTGGCAAATGAACAGCCAAAGAAGCAATCTTGGTTAATCGACTTTGACTTCGACATTAACTCAAGAATGGCGAAATGAGTTCTATACAGGATTCCTAGCTGATCCTGCAGGCAGAGATTCACAACAATGGTGGTTGAGAAAAAGGGATCATCTTGAAGCAGTTTCCCTTTTCATTATTCATTGCACAAGTACAAAGAGCTTCACATGTACCAATCAAGCTTTCAATTGGACAGCAAAAACCAAAGTGTAAAAAGAAAATTCTAGGCTCCACTTTTAGTCCAACCAATTGTGTTAACCAGTAGCAGAAATGAAATTCCATCAGAACAATTGAGTTCAGCTCTCTTATAGCGAGACAAACAAGTCAGCTTGATCCCTTAGCAGAGGAAAGTGAAGATTATTTGATGCGACAAAAATATACTCTGGCAAATAACGAAATTGAACATCCGAAATGGATTAAAAAGATAGAAGATATTCAAAACATAATACTCACTGCCTTGCTAGCAATGGACATTGCTGATTCCCTGGTCAACCGCAAGCCATGTGCTGCTTTTCTCACTGAAGCCTGCCCTCTGTGATTGTACCCATTGCCAAGAGCATCTTTCACAACCTAAAAGAAAACGATCAAGTCGATATCAAATACCACCTAGCATACATCATGAAGCCAGCATTACAAGCACAAAATTTTCCTGGCTAACAAACAATGCAACAAACGATTGAAGCAGGCGACAAAAATACCACTAGAAGAAGAAAAATCGGGTTACCTTCTCAAACACACTGCCACAGATCTCAGCATGAATTGCTTCCACTGTTTTTTGATGCAAACACAACATAACTCGTAACCGTAGTAAAGCAGCAACTTCTTCGTCGCTCAATTCATTATCAGCTATGTAGTGCTGAAGCTTTTGCCGATATATTTCTACACCACATTACAGAGGTAAGGAGAATGATAAGAAAATAACTCAAAAAGAAATCCCAAGTTCATATCAGGAAATCATATAAATTCTGTTGAAGAAATATCTTATAATAGAGGAAAGGAAGACTTCAGTCCACGTCTGGAAGAGCAAGTCCCAATTTGATCAAGATAAATACACAAAGCATAAGCAAGGTATCCTCTGCCTAGCTCATGCAACAGGAATGTACAGCCTAGTTGAAAGCAACTGACGAAATAAAGTACTCCCTCCGTCCCACATATTTTGCATTATTATCTACGTATGATTACAAGTCTCTTTTTCATATCAAATCACGTCTGATCGTCCCGCAATATGTATTAGATTGAAATATATAACTTACATAACCATTGATATTTCACGATAAATTTACAAAAAAAAAATTGCGTTTGATCGTCGTTGCACGAGTGTCAAACTTAGCATCGACATGCGTGCAAAGTCAAAACGTTGCAAAAACAGTGGAACGGAGGGAGTATTAAACTAATCGAACACGAATATGTATAGCGTGCATGAATTATGATCAAAGATTCATGGGGCTATGAGTGATCTATGGGCCTTTCCTCGGGGTCAAAAAATAGGTCAAGATAACGGGAGCATAGAGATAAAGAAGTATGCAGCAAGTTGAGCAGAATGCTGAAATCCACTGGAGACGAGTTAGCAGCCAAGAAAAATGAACAAACATCGCAGAGGAGAATAGAGATCCGGTGGTACCTTCATGGATCTTGCTGGCCTTTTCCGGATCAAGCAGCAGCCTATCACAGAGATTCTGTAGAAAGACAGCCTTGCTATCTGCTGCTTCTAAGTCACCACTAGAAACAGCCTGTGACAACTGTCTGCGATAAGCCTTTGAGGTGACATCAAGCGCTATGGCTTCCACCTCTTGTTCCCCCAGACCAAATATGTGTTTCAATTGGTTCATATCCGCAAGCTGTCAAATGCAGAATAGATTAGCTTAGACACATACACTAGTAAAAGCTACATCAATCCACTCAGGCAAGGCGAACAATCCACGTATGAGACTATGAAACACATCACTTTCATGTGGTGCACATTATTTTCCCTAAACAAGCTACGAGACATTAAGTAACGTTACCTATTGATTAAAACTACATAGTTTGAAATTTATCATGGTTTTGCCGTATCTGGATAGAAGTTTCGAGGTTGTGTGCTAGGCCGCTTCTTTCAGATGATTTTGTTGGAACTTTTCTGGTTTTACAGTACGGCATCATCCATCTTGCCGATAAATGAATCATTGAATTTCAGGAGAAGAAAGTTGCAAATTTCTTCTATAGATATAATCCAATTAAAGAGCTCGACTTCAAGGACATTAGAGGCATGGCAAGTGAAAATCCTCATCAAGACAGTTCTCAAAAACTCAAGGATGTGTCTTGAAAGAGAGTAGGTGTAAGAAACAGCGTAGATCAGATTTCCAAGTTAACACCAGGATACTAACCAACACTCAAGGAACAACTCCCTTTTTCAAGTTAACGCACATATACACTATATCAGACATTAAAATCACGACCAATGAACCCTAAGAGTATAGAATGAAACTAAACATATGGCCAGCAATAGAAAGAACTAGATAGATATAGGAGAAAGGAAGTGTAATAATAATAATAATAATAAATCAACAGCAAACAATCTTTGCAGTTCATGGCTCGTGAATTCATGATAACAAGAAAAATACACTAAGATAAGCAGAATTCATAATGATATTACCTTATTTTCGTCATTGAAGCCACCAGATAAAGCATCTTCAAAGTAAGCTCTATAAAGGAGTTTCAGGTCCCCAGTTCTCTTACCATACGCACCACCTGAATAAAATCATACAGAAGACGGTGATATCACTTGTCAGGAAGAAAACTATAGCAACAACAAGTATAAGAGATTAGAAACCATACCAACTACAGAAACAGGTCCAACACCACAGGCCAAGCGACTTGCATCTGGACCTTTCCCCAAAGAAAGAAGCGAGTTATTCAAAACTAAAATCTTGTTCAGCTCGTGGATAGCATCTTTGGCTCCTCTGCACATCAAGAAACAGAAGACATAAAAAAGAATAAAACATGCAAGAGATTATCAATGAGCACAACAATCCAAGTGCTCTCATCACGGATAGAGACTAGGAGGGGCGATAAGTACGTAATCATAACAACCACCCAGGTACCTTTTTCACAGGCAGGGTCCTCAATGGCAGAAGTACGCACTCTTACCCCGTCACCGACAACAAAGAGACTACTTTTTGATATTCTCATGAAAATAACATGAAATCACACATAAAGAACCACTAATTCAAGAGAAAATCCTAAACTTCGGGCAAACAACCTGATAAAGATCAAGTTCCAACAGATGGGAACTATTTTCCTAATAAATTGACAACCTCCACGTAGTCGACCCTATGTACCGCCATCGGTTCAAATGTTCTATTTGTTGGTGGTGTTGTAAATTAACCACTACAAACCACAATTTCACAGATACACTTCTTTCAAACTAAATACTTCCTACGTTCTAAAAATTTACAATAATTTTCTATATTGGTCTGTCCCATAGAAATTACAACACTAACCTAAAACAGAAACACTTTTCAAAATAATATCAAAACACCCTACTTTTACAATATATCACTCTACCCCGCTACAATTCTTCATCTTTACTTTCCTCTCTCCTATCCCTTCACAAACCAAAAGGGTAAAAGCATTGGGATGGAGGGAGTATTACATATTCATTTATCAGGTAAATGAATACTTTCAATTTCTAGTTGAACTTCAACAAACATAGAACACATTCTTAAGCGAAGGATGCACAAAAGGAAGGAAAAAAAATCTGTGGTAAAATCCTACCCTGTGCTTGCACGGGAAGTCAGTTTGTCTAGAGCTACAGAAATATTTTCCTCAGCAAGCTTTCTTATACGATCCTTAAACATGTCATCAGCCAGCTGCAAGAAAGAAGATATTACTTCCTACAAAGGTAGTACGGAATAAAACATTGTGAGGTGTGCTCCAGCATCAAATGAGAAGAAACCATGGTACCTCATCTGAGAGACGATAAGAAAGTTGGTATTGTTTCAGTTCTACAAGCTGCTTTACATCCAAATCTGAGCAAGGAAAAAAATCAATTGATGAACATTCAGGACAAAACTCACCTGATACATCCACATTTCTTTCCACCAAAAGAGCAATAAACAGAAATTCTCCCTCTCAACATTCACAAGAAATACAATACCTACAATTCTTGTCATCTGTTGCGTAAGGGTTAAGCATTTGGCAATTATTCCTCCACTCTTGTTTAGACTTTGGTAACAGTTACAAGCAACAATGTCGTGAAAGTCAAAGTTGTTTGTTATGGGGTTCCTTTGTTTAAGAATTGTTCAGTGAGTTCATTTTGTGCAATACTTAGCAATTAAACACTAATGAAAATGGTAGAACAATGTACTCAAATCTTATCTTCAAGCTTTTGGGGGTGGGTTTGGATTTGAGGTCTCTAAAATAGCATTCGTTTTCAACGAGTGGACCTCTCCGTTGCATTGGCATAATTTTTCTCCTATATCTTAAACAGGCTTTCACAAAATGCAGCGATCCAAACTCGAACTTTTGATTCTTTACCACAATTGTTAGGTCATGCTTGAGAAGAGGACCACTTGCTTTAACAATGTGCTGGAAGAAGACATCATTGCTGGCATGTATGACGAGCAAATTTATCATCCATTAAAATGAATTACTTGAGTGATTCCTATGATATGACCACCGATATTGGCTGCGCCTGGCCCTCTGAGGCGGAACACCTTTTCAATGAGTTATGGGGTTTTTTCAACTCTTATTGGTCACGGTCCCTTTACATTAAAAAAGTTCAAGGAGGAAATCTAGTAAACTGTTCATCGGTCAATCCATAGGCTTCCTGGATGCATAAGGTTGATTATTTTTGAATTTGCATAATGCTACCTGTTCACTACATAAACAAAGCGTTTTGCACTTGGCCATTAGGCATTGATGGTGCTTACAGCAAAGAGTGATGATCAGAAAGGGCAGCCGAGACAATTACCTCTACCAATATCATTCAACTTCGCAGAATACAACCTCTGGGCATTGGCACGGATAGCAAGATCAACCTGTCATGCAACACTCTTATAATTAAGCTGCTTATATGAACTCCACTTGCTAAAGATATGAATGCAAAAGCATCATTTAAGATGCGTGTTCAGCACGAACAAAAAGGAAACAAAAGGAAGAAAAATGAAAGAAAGAAAGAAACATAACATACTGAGTGTCAACGGTCACAGTAACACAACTATACTTCACCCTTCAGTTGCATAAGAAGTTTGACAAAAAGGGAAATACCAAATTGATAATAAAAAAAAAAAAAAACAGAGCTTGGCATCAGAGAAAGCTGTTGTAGTCTAGCCGGAAATAGGAAATCCACACAAGACATTTATCTTATAAGTAATGACCCTCTCGGCTCTCCAAGTCATTTTCTTTGTCGTGGATAAACTTCCTTTGAGAAATATAATTATATTACCACTTGAATGAAATATCATACAACTTTAAATATGTTTATGAAATCATCGCGCTTCTCCTATGTTCTCCAACCCAGGAACAAGATTTTTACAGCTACTGGAACTTACCTGTGCATCGGTGATGTTAAAAACACGCTTCCAAGGTAAAAGGAATGTGGAAGCCTCTCCAAAAACAAGCGTTGAGACATATATCAGCTTTTGAAATGCCTGCAGTGGAACATAGGGAAATTGTTCAAGCTTCGGATTTATAAACAAAAGGACCTCACAGATGGTGAGAGAGAACACTGATGTTTTTTACCCGAAGCTGCTGAGAGTTGGCATCTTTATCTCCGGTTTCAAGCCTCTCCCTGAAAATCCGACGACCAAGCTACAAGGAACAGATGAAGCAAGAAATAAATATCCTTTGGATCCAAGTTCAGGGGAAAAGCAAAGTACAAATATATCAACTGCAGAAGAACAACAAAGGCACCTCTATGTGCATGCTAGCAGCTTCAGGGTCATCAATACCTAGAGCATTTTTGAACTTCAAAATACTGTCAACTTCATTGCCCTTTAGACTTTCGTCTCCTGGAGGAAGCACTGATGACAGATATCTATAATACCAGATCAAAAACAAAGGTCAACAAGGAGTAACAAGAAAAGGAACTGCACGCTCAAATAAAAGGGTTTTAAGCAAGCATATAATCTTCATGGCGTGTTAGTAATTGGACTAACACTTGAGCACAGGTTCTATACTGCTCCAGGGAGTGGAATGGATAACATGACAGCAGACAAAAAGAATTGCTGGTAAACCGTAAGACAAACCTGAAATATAATTGGGAGAGCTCCGCAACAAAGACCTCGTCTTGTTTGCTAACCCCAAACCTGAGGAACAAGGTATCAGCGTTGAGTTACACTCCACATATAACTTTCGGTACAGGAGAATAACACTACGATCATCAGATGTAAGGTTTAACAGCATGAAAATTAAGCTTAAAGAATGCTCCCACTATCCATCATCACGGACGAACGGAATCAAACAAGGAAACCCTAAGAATGAAGATCAACAATACCTTGCAGCGATGGCTTCAATATCAGCGTTACTCAAAGAGAGTGGATCATCGACACCGACGACAAAATTGTGCAAGTTGGCAGCCGCAACGTCAGGGACACAAGAATTGAGAGCATAAACAGCAGCGCTGCCTGCAGCACCTAAGGCTGTGGCGGCCCCCAAGGCAGCGGTCCTGGTGCCGACAATCCGGAGCCCCAATCCATATCCAGCAGCAATAGCGGCGGCGAGGACGACAGCAGAGGTGGCGTATCGGGCAGGAGGCGGCAAACCGTCAGCGAGGGCGTGAATGCCGGATAACTCCTTCTTGTCGCCGAAAAGAGAAGGAGCAGCAGCAGGCGAAGCGGAAGCGGAGGAGGAGCAGCGGGGATTGGATATGCAGAGACGACGACGTCGGCGCGTGGTGGTGGAGTGGGGGGAGGACGATCGACGGAGTGCTGAGAGGAGACGATTGGGGAAGAGGGTGGAAGTTGGAAGGAGGATCGGGCGAGGCGACGAGCAACAGATGTTTGCCGGCGCAGTGGTCGTCATTGAGCCTCACACAGCCGCTGCTGGCTGCTCTCTGGGTTTTGGGGGGTTAGGGTTTTGGGAGGAGGACTGCCTCCTCTGTCTGTGTCAGTGTGGGGAAGACGGAGCAAGGTAGCAGCGCTGTGTTTACGGTCACAGAGCAAGGTGGGTGGGGTGGGAGGCGGAGGCGGAGACGGAGGAGGATTGGTGTCCTCGTTCGCCGCGGCTGAGAAGATGAGATGAGGTGGGCTGGAATGGAATGGAACAGGGAACAGGGAACAGGGAACAGGGAACAGGTTGGTACTGCGCTTCTGATCCTCATAGAAACAAAGAAACAGCAATCAAAACGCTCATAAAAAAAACGCTCTGCTAAGAAATCATCATGGTTAAAAATAAGAGTTGTGACACCACGTTTCACGATATGATCGATGGATGATGGATTTTATTTATTTTTTTGTTTTTTTTATAGTGATATAGTGGTGAATAATAAGTATTTTTTTGTATTGAATAATTTTTGTTAATCAATATCATAGATAATATAAACAAATTATTCTCTTCATCTCATAATACAAATAACATTTGTTTATTTGAATCGTCTTAAAATATAAATAAAATATCCTATGTAGTACACCTCCGTCCTATTATAATTGTAATATTTATTTTATACACACAAATTTAGATTTATCTTCTTTCTTCCTAAATTTCAATTCTCAATCACATAATCTTTCTCTTCACATCTCTTTAATTCATAAGCACACAATAGTTTTTAAAAATAAAACGTTACAAACAATTTGGGACGGATCAAAATGACAAAATGATGCAATTAGTTTGGGATGAAGATAGTAACTTTTTCAACTACAAGAGTAACAAAACAATA
The DNA here is from genome assembly GCA_035668315.1 of Drosera spatulata. Taxonomy (NCBI): domain Eukaryota; kingdom Viridiplantae; phylum Streptophyta; class Magnoliopsida; order Caryophyllales; family Droseraceae; genus Drosera; species Drosera spatulata. Next base: position 135,322 of record JAOVYX010011057.1, on the reverse strand, counting down.
ATCATCTGTTTACTCTCATAATTGATATAGTAAATATCATTATCACTCAATAAATACTTTTTGTTCATCAATTTATATAAAAATTCAACACATATAAATCTATGCGTAAAGTCAATCGATTGTTTATAATATGAAACGATAGAAATAATATTATCCATCAAATTTAAAATAAAATTATTGTTTGTTCATCTCACACACATCAAACTATACCTTGAAGATTTTATTATTAAAAAAAACCTATACCTTAAAGAATGAGGAATATGCATGATCAAACTTTGTACAAAATGTTGTGAAAAATCGTTACCTTTCAAGGAAAAATCGTTACAAGTACAAAATCCGTAAAGATGCGATGATGGTTAAATCATGTCTAGGGTAAACTGGTGATCCAAGAGGAGGTTGACTGCGAAACGAAAATAGTGCAACGGGCAGTTTGTTCCTGTCCGAAAAGAGGAGGCTGTGGCGCATCACGCGGGGGAATCAATCGCTTTTCCGGTGTGTGTGATGAGCCATGCCGCCGGCGGCTGCATTGGCCCAGCACATCCGGTTCCGCTGGGTGCATCCCTCAGAACTTTTCACTCACTCCCTTCTCTTGTGCAGTCATCTTTTTCCTCACAACATCATCCGCTTCAACTGCATCAAGGTGCTAACTTCCCTTGTAAGACAGACACCTCTTCCTTCCTTTTTCCTATTGTTTTGCGCCTCTATCAATTATGCTTTTGATTGTGTCTCTATTTCTTCAAACTTTATCATAATGCTCCCCTTGAATGATCGAAATTGCCAAGAATTGGAAGAGTACGGATTCTTTTCTGTTCCCCTTTTTTCAACTGTAAAAACAAAACCATGATATATTCTTCCAAGTTCCAAAACCTAGTAGTAGTTGTCATTGAAAGAATTGAACACAAGACAAGAAGAACAATAACGAGAACACAACAATTGTAACGTGGAGAAACCCGAGAACCGGGAGGAAAACCCCACAAGAACACTACCACAAATCTTGGTAGCAAATCACTATGTAGTTGAACAAGGGATTACAGAGCTGTCACAGATCGTATTAGATCACCAACTCAAATCCTAGACTTCTAAATCATATGATGAACCCGAAACAAAGATATATATATTGAATCTCGATCAAAAACATCTCGAAAAAGATAATATTTTACGAGACGTTGATTTAACCGTGTCCGGACGCTCAGACCAACTGCACCCAGGCTCTTTGAGCATTCTCCCGAGAAGCAAAACCTGCGCCTGGGTGCTTTGACTCAAGTCACGAGAGCATGATTTCAACAGCATTTTACATCCTACCGTGCTCGAGCATGACATTGCACTCGGGCACTTTGATATCTGACCTGAAACGTTCTCAAAGCATTCAGAACTTCTTTGTTTCGACTCCCATGATCTCGCATCATATTAGACATATCATTTTTCTACGAGGGCGTTGTCCTAACGGGACCTCCAAAGTTGGTGAGCGATGCGCACATTCGTCATGAGGGATTCGACAACCTCAACATTCATGTTAATCACTTGGTGGTCATTATGCCATATTCTAAAATAGAGTCATACTAATCAGCAACTAATGACTCTGAAGTTGCTGCTACTCTAAATAGGCTAATCTTATTTCCATAGAAAAAGAAGTGAATTTTAGGACAGAAATTGCGGTTATTGCTCAAAACTTCGGAAGAGATCATCAAAAAGCATGGTGACATTCTAGGTTGTGATGTTGACGATATGCAGGAAGCTGAATGACTATGAGAAGTTAGTGTTGTATAGGATTATGTTATGAAATACTGAGTTGTTTGTGTAACCTCCATGAATGGCATACTGAAGTTTATTGTCCCATCGACCATGAATACTATCTCTCAAAATAGATCTTCATCATCAATATCGTTTGCAGGACAATCCCAAAATCCTTAGTTTTGATCGCAGATAGGGAGTCATGACACGCTTCTCTTCCCCAGGATTTCAGTCTTCCACAATTTTCCAACGTACACAATCGGAGCAGTTCAGGAAAGTAGATAGTTATTTGTGTCAAACTTCTTTTCTTAAATAAGTGCGTTGATGTCAGAAGGTGAAACGGATGGATCATCCAAGTTTTCAAGGGTCATTGCAAGAGATTTCAGTATCTAGTGCAGGAGGCAAGGACAGATTGGAAGGCAGTAATCTATAGCTGATACGCTAGCTCATCTTCAAATACCTTCGAGGTATATGGAGTTTCATTTAGAAGGTAACTCATCCGAATAATAACTCAGTCCGAATAATCAATATGTTCTTTCAGAGTGTCAGTTATACAAATGAAGATCAGTTGCCTGTGATAATGGACTTCATTACTCATCAAAATATAGTTGGGAGCTATAGGTGAATAATTCTGGCCAACACGTTAATGTTGTCAAAAGTGCATAAGGCGCTGAATAATCCTACAGGAAGCAATGCAATGGGGTTAGTTCTTTGCTTTAACGATAGCACATATGTCAAAAGATACTTTGACGCTGATGCTTTTCGTATGTGCATGCTTATGTATTTCCATGTCACAGTTGAACATCAATAAAGTCGTCATTGTAAATTATTAAGTAACTCACTACTCAAATTCAAAAAACATAGAACCTTTATGAGTGGCCGAGTTTGAGGTATCCACGTCTATTTTGATTTTACTGTTGACAAGCGGTAACGAACCTTTGGCTGTTGTACTACCTTTTGGCTCTGTTTTTTTTATCCAGGCCTAGTTCTCTCCATTTCTAAGGTTCCAGGGGTGATTTTTTTAATTTTTTTTTTCACTTGATCTCTCCCAGGAGCTTTGATCCTTTGGATACGGAGAAAGTGCCATGTACATAAGTACTTATAACTCCTTTCTGATGTTGATATCATAGTAGATACAAACTCCACAGCATGTGAAGCTGATAAATTGTATCCTGCATTTAAATCAATGGGGGTTGTCTGCTGTTCAAAATGGACAACAATGTGCAGTCTGAGTTTTTGGCCTTTTGATCTTCCATCAATGGGGACCAGAAAACACCATTTTTGGATTTCAAGAGCCTAGATTGTATAATATCACCACAGCTACAGTTTTCAACTGCAGGGGATCCTTGTCCGATTTAAATGGCCACTTCAAATACGTTTGAGGTATTAATCCTTTTACATACGTCAACGTTGCAGTCTTTTTTTCTCTCTCTTTTTTTTCCCTTGTGGGTAATGCTTTCTGTTGCTTTTTAGAGTTTTATCTTTCAGGCTGAATTTCTCAATTATCTCTGAGAGTTTTAAATTGGCATCAAGAGACTGTATTGCAAGCAACAGGAGGATCTGGCTTAGACTACTTCAGTACTTTGCCAGGAAGGCTTCTGCTACTTTCTGAGGTGATCCACATGATGTGGGCATTGGATAGTCGTTGCATCATGTTCATAATCCAAGCAAGAATCAAGATTGAGCGACTTTGTCGTGGCCAACACACAGCGGCGCTGAACAAATTCATTTACTGGTGTTGTCTTGCAACTTGCTAGCTAGTGAGGGAGACCTCAGACCATGACCCTCCTTGATTTCATTTTTCCTTGATGTGGAGTACTTGACGGGGCCCTGCTCAAGCTGCATTGCTGCAAAATATACGTTGCCCTTTTTTGTCGCATTGCTAGTTGTGCTTGTATCATTCATGCGTATGCATTATGCAACCATTCCCAAATTGCTTGCATCGCAGGCTAAATACATTTCAGGAAAAAGACGAAAAAAATTCTTAATGGACACATCTGTTTAGAATTACTTTTTAATTGCGGATGAGATCTCCGTGTATTAGTCCGACTAATTTCTTGCGCATAATTATCGACTTGGCTGGTCACCATACACGGTTGTTTATATTATTTAACCAGTAGGGGTTATGAGAGAAACACGGATTGCTGGACATACACGTTTAATAAATCCGAGGTTCTTGATAACTTTGCTAAATTCCTACTACAAGTTGTTCAAATAAGTAGTACTAGTACTACATTGAACAAAATCCCTCCGTTGCTTGATATCGTTGCAAGTGGTTGGGCGGCGGTACTCGCAATGGATTTGGTCAGTCCTTGACTGTTTTAATTAATCCGAATCCAAGGTGTTTAGATATTAAAACCGACATTTAAGAAGCTAATCAACGTGGTCGATGAATCTGATCAGATTGCAAGATTCTAGCTTCTGCATTCGTGTGTGAACGTAATTTCGAGGCTTAAACTATGGACCACGAGAACAATGAGATTTATTGCGTGCTAGATCGTTCTCGTAGGTATCTAATTAAGTCCTAAATCGTCTCTTATAGTCTTATTAATTGCCTTCCATCTCACGTATCTTGATCTCTTCTTTTGCCTGGGGCGGGGCAAGGTCTTCTATTCTTCCATTTAGTTATTGATCAGAGACTGATACCATGGTCACCTTTCCATTCCATAGTACAATGATGAACAAGTCTAAAATGACTCGGAAGTTCTTCTTGATTTCTTTTCGTTCCAGGGAAAACTTCTCCGGACGGTTCTCTATCTTGTCGGCTATTTGCTGAAAAAGAGTAGTAACTTCCGCATCGAACATTTATGAATTGTGATGTCCAATCATATTATGATGTCAATTCAAGGAAGAATTTTGGAGTGCATATGCAAGAATTTCAATGATCATCTAATAATCCTAGACTATTGGCAGGACAGGAATTGGAAGGAAAAGGACTCTGCAAGTTGATGAAGTACCATAGATACTCCTCTTGAGTTCTGTGCAAGGATGTAATCGTGACAAGACAGCAGCTAGCAATCATCTTATCAAAAAACATGGATTAAAACAAAGCATGTCACTTGACTTGGAGCCTAAACAACCTATAACAGGAATCTTGATCTACATGTAATGGTATCTCACTCACAAGTGGCAACATGAATAAATTGGAAGTTTTTGTTTGTTGGAGCTCAATTACGCACATATATTTAGGTGAATTTTGATTCCTTTTACGAGACAATCAAATGATATTTTTTATAAAATTTTCGTACAATATTAATAATATTTTTTTGTTATGTATTGTAATTTGGACTAAAAAAATATTTTTTATCATTTAATGATAAAATAAAACTCGTCAAAATATGTATTGAATAGTATCAAAAGTGAAAATATTACATTCTCCATGGGACGGAGGGAGTATTAGGATGTCCGTAACAGTAAAGCTCATGTGTGAATGGAATCGAAGAGGCCACCTTAAAGGCCATACAACCACCGGATTCCTAGGTTAAAAGTTGTAACGTAGCCCACAGAGACATGAATGATGCAGTTGAGTTGAGGCAAGGAGAGTGAGATCTTTTATGTATGGTATGTTCTTGGTGGGTCATTTCATGACACTGATCGTCAGTAGTCATCTCACGATCGAACCCCTCCTGGAATTCAACGCCCTCGGTGCATGCATGATATATATACTTAAACCAACCCCGATCGCGATACAAATATACAATTACGTGCTATTTTCCAATGAGTTAACTCGAGGCTTGGAGCCATATACTAAAACAGTTGATTGAGTGAGCAGACAAGATTGACTAATTTGGCATTTCATTCTCCTCCGTGTTACCTTGTACCTTGCGTTTAATTGTCGTGTGGCTAGCTAAGCAATCTAGTGGGTCAATTGTTGGTATGGCTAGTAAATTACTGGTTACAATCGATTGATGGAGATCTAGTTAGAATTGGCGCATTATGTGCGTGTAGATAGATTCACATCAATTACTGATGCTCTATGACTCCATATATATACGTGGCTCCACAATGTCATTTTTATTTGTACCTGTGTGAGTAATGCTTAATTTGAATCCATACGTTGCTGCGCCCAATTATTGTAGATACTGAGACTAATAATAGAGAAGAAAAAAACCGAGATCGTTTTCCATTAATCACCACTCACTCATTGATCGCACCGCCACACAACATTAATTCGATCATACAGTAATGTTAATAGCTACCTAGGAGGTAATTAAGTTATAGCTATGCCAGCAAAGCAGTGGCGTCATAAAATCTTTTCGAAAAAAGATCGTTAAATTACTCATGGAGCTTAACAAGCATAGGCTATGTTTGAGGAGGGAGGACCGGAGGAGACGTAAGGAGGCAGATTCTATACCGAAAAAGTAAGCCTATCAAACGGGGGAGAAATTGACTAATTGGGCATAGGCAACCACAGAATGATTGTTCATAAGCACGTAATTCGTCATAAGGGCTGGTAAACATACTTCCGCACGTACCAATACTTGGTTGATGGGAAAAGAACATCTTATTCTTATCATGTTGTACAAAAGAAGAGAAAGTTGATGTGTGCGAAGAACAACGTTGTTTTCATGAGCATGTGCATAGATTAGGAAAGGAGGGCAGATTTACTGTGCCTTAACTGTACATTCACCTCAGCATTCTCTTTATTCTTCACCGTCCCGAATAGTGTTCACTGTGGATGCCGGCTACGATTCATGGTGATGATAGAAGGAGCAGACAATGACGAGCACTTTGTCACGAAAATGCCAACCTCTATTCGGGAATAGTGTTTACGTACTTCACCTTGTGGACAACCACAGCCGTACCCGTTTTGCTGGAGATACAATGAATTTTATCTAATGCGGAAACTTTCGAACGAAAGTTCTTTCACATCAATGTTCGGTATGACATAAAGAACAAGTTATACAAACAAATAGGAGATCGTAACAGCCAAACTTATATAACAAGAGTGAGTTAACAGCAGGATAATGCTGCTCTTAATGGGATCCATGCATATATGTGGGCAGGTCAATGCTTGCTGAATAAAAGGTTGTTTAAGCGAAATCGTGCACTGGTACATATATCTGTTACTAAATCTATGTGAAAATACAAAAAAAAATGGTCGTCTACGTCTATACAGATGTGCGACGTGTTTCATAGCAGATCTGACTGAAAGAACCACGCCATGACATGCTCTTTCCTCCTCCCCCTAACAGTAAAATGGGGAAGAAGACAGAAAATCAAAAAATGCTACCACTTTCTTCATTTCTATGTCGATTATAACCTCTGCAAATAGAACTTGCGAGTTCGAAGATGGAGGATCAGGGCGAGGATGGTCCCAAGGGTGCATAGGCCTCCCCATATCATGAACGTGTATCTATAACATTCCGATCCCATGCATCTTCCTCCGTCTCCATGACCCCCTTTCCTATAAAGGAAAGCCGCCATATCCCCGAAAACAAAGGACCCCATAGGGATATTAGCGACCACAATGTTGTGATTCACTCCAAAGTTCTTAGTCCCGAAGAGCTCGGTCGTCACAGAAACGGCGATGGAGGTTATCGCCCCCGCACAAGCTCCTATCAATGCCGTGCTGATATAGAGGGCGATGTTGCTTCCATTGAGAAGCAAGAAGAAAGCTCCTGACAATGGCACCATCAGAGCTGCTACCGATGCTGGCCCAGGGACTCGGCTTTTACTCCTGAAGACAAAAAACATGGACAGCAAGGTCAACAAACTTACAACAATTATCTTCAGGATCTTCCATTCGATTTTAGCACTTGGATACTCTCTAGAGGTCTAGGATAGATCTTAAAAATACAACAGGGATTTCTACAGCATTTTTTTTTGTTTTTTGTTTTTTTGTGTGTCCAGTATAGCAATGATTATATATTCTGAAAATAATTTTTCCTCAAGTTGGTTCGTTCTCTTCCAGCTTGTGCAAATCAGAAATTTGTAGACTAGAATAAGAGGAAGCTAGTTCAGGTTTGTCTAATAAGTTCCACTTGCAAGACTTCCCTAGGAGCATCAAGGACCACGTTTTCAAATTCGAGGCGACTAGACAGAGACCAAACTAGCAACTAGTCAGCGGTGGCCATGCAGAGCAAATAAGTCAATCAACATGGCCGTGTAAAATTGTTTCAAGAAAAGATCAAGTTTCCGTGCACCAGGTGTCTTACCTTGAGTAAATGTAGTGTTGAAAACATGGCAGGAGACGACCGAAGAACCCGAAGGCAGAGGAGAAGGACACCAGAGCAGAAACATTGGAGAAACTTCGGGATTGTGCGATTTGTCCCAGGTTATTCAGATAGACCAGCCCAATGGTTGCACCCAGAAAGTACACGAAGAAGTACAGCCAGAAATTCAACCTTCTAAGCATCAAGCTCACCCCGATTTCCTCCACCGTCGCAATGACATGGACTTCATCATCGTGATGAATCTCAAGCACTTCTTTCACTCCGCTTTCTGCTTCAGCACCTACCTCATCATTCCCCGCGATTGCATTATCGTCACATACTCGTCCATCTCTCCTGATATAACATCCTCTTTCAAGCAGTCCTCGCACAAATTCAACTAAAGGAACAATCAAGGATGTCATCATGCACAATCCTACACCTACGGCATTGATCAAGGGTGGCAGCTTGCTGGACATGGAGCTGCTTATTATGGCATAAACTCCAGTGGCTACAGTTGTCAAGGAAAACACGATGAATCCAGCTTCCAGCCTTTTCCCCTTTCCAGAATCAACACTCCCGACAAACGGTGCAGCAACAAGGCCTACTGCTAAGGGAAGGACAGAATTTAAAAGAAGATAATCTTCAGCCCTCTGAACAGGTGTGGAAGAGAGAGTATTTACTATAGCGGTATAAATCACAGGACTTAATCCTATATAACCAGTCGAGAGTCCTACGGCAGCCTGCCGTTGCAAGGGGAAATTTCGTACGGAAACAATATAACAGACAGTGTTGATCCAGCAAATGCTGTTCCCGGCCATAACCGTGAGAAAGAAGATCTGATAATATGACAAACATGCGATCCTATGAGTTAGGAAGAGATACTGGATCCCATACCCGATCAGTCCAAGGGATGATCCGACCAAGAGGACAAGCCAGAGCGGGAGATAAAGCGCAGCAATCCCGGAAAACCAGCCAAACAATTTTCCGGCATCATTTGCAAAGGCAAGGTTGTTGAGTTGGAGTTGGGACAAGGAAAGCATCTGCTTTAGCTGAGACGAGTATGCCGGAAAATTAGAGTTGGTGCCATTGATTGATTGGAGCCATATTACGGCAACGAGACTCAGCCATTGAAGAGTGGTTGAAGACATGGCTGGAGCTTTGGAAGATGGCATAGCTAGCAACTTTGTTACAATAACTTGAAGTAGAGATTGATGGCGGGGGGGCCTGGCTTTTTATAAGCATAAGTGGTCTGAGGAGGAAGGGGTAGGGTGGGGATCATACACAATGAAATGGTTAGAAAGAGAGTCACGGTGGCGAAGGACAATGTGTGGTTTTAAATCAACCATTCTTTGATTTTAATTGCTCTCGTACTTCGCACGGGAGAGTAAAACATATGGAACTTCGATGGAAAAATGAAAATGGTTTGTCTACCATGGGAAGTACCCCGGCCATGGTGAATTCTCCTCTAGTAGAAAAATTTTCAGAGACAACCAAAATGATCTGTTGGTAGTTTTGCAAGCTGCAAGTATCAGTAACTCCAGAACAAGTGACATTTATAAATCATAACACATTAGAAACTCCCCAATAATTAATTACATAATTGAAGTACCTAAACTTCATCATTCACTCAAAATTAACGTTTGAGAGATGCAAAAGATATTTGGCAAAAAAAGACATAACTGTTTCACATATGCCTCAAATCTATTCCCGCGTAATCCTCTCCGCGTGGTCTTCTTCCCATGTGTGGTGTCCGTGTTTGTTCCGTATGGCTTTTCCACGTTGCTTTTGGTATAAGAGGAAGAAAGAGAGCTCGGTGAAGAGGATGTGCAGAGGCGAACAAAAGAAAGGGGAAAGTGAGAAGCGGAGAAGTGGCCGAGAAAGGAAAAACAAAGGAAAGGAGAGGAAGAGGCAGTGGCTTTGAGCTTTTGGTGTTTTAAACACCTTAAAAACATTAAACATATTAGAATTAGGGTGTTTAATTATTTGTTACGAGTTCTTGGTATTCGTATTACTTCTTTTGTATTTCCTTATTTGATTAGTGGATTCTTCGTCATCGGCGACCGTTCATGATTTTTCCCGCAAGGATTTTCACGTAAAAATTTTTGTCTCATTTATTTTGCGCACTTGTTATTATTTGTATTTTAATTAACAGACTCGTTCGTAACAAACTGGTATCAGAGGTTGGAACGTTTCAATCCTTATTTCCTACACCGGATTCACCCACGTAACTTTAGGAACGAACGTTGTTAAGCTTGAGATTTAAATTATATTTTTTACGGATCAGTTTTTGTATTTTTCCACAAAAATAATTTTTTTTCTCCAATGAACAGTGTACTAACATAAAAACTGTTTGAACAGTGTCCGGTGAACAGTACTCCGACAGGAACAGTGGGAGACAGAATCGTCCAGGCCCTCAAAGTCTGATGATGCACTATTCATCAGAGGAAGACAGAATCGAAGACAACAGGACAAGTTCAGAGGCCGATCAAAGAGTAAAAGTTCGAAGAAATTCGACTCTTGTCACTACTGTTATCAGAAGGGACATTGGAGGAACGAATGTCTTAAATTGAAGAACAAGCAGAAGAAGAAAGAAGCTCCAGTCGTTGATATTGTCGAGACCCAGACAGTCTCGACCGTTTTTGCATCCGCCGTGGAGTCCATGATAGCATCTATTTCAGAGTGGGTGATGGATTCTGGTTGCATCTTTCACATTTGTTCACATCGGGAGTGGTTCGTCATATTTGTTGAGTCCAATGACGGCGTAATCCTTATGGGCAATAATGCTGTCTGTAAGATTTTTGGTGTGGGAGATGTTCGTATACGGATGTGGGATGATGTTGTGCGAACATTGAAAGATGCTCCATATGTTTCAGCTATAAGGCGGAACCTTATCTCTTTGGGTTCCCTTGATCGTGAAGGATGTTCCTATCATTCTCAGGATGGGGACATGAAGGTTAAGGAGAACCGCTTGGTGACTATGAAAGCTCGACTTCGTACTGGATTGTATTATTTGGTCGGCGCGAAGCAGGATGGAGTTACAGCTGTTGCAAATTCATTGTCCGTTCGTGACGGTGAGGCTAGTTCTGAGATGAAGCAGTAGCATATGCGGCTTGGACATATGGCCAATCGGGGAATGGATGTTCTGAGTTCAGGAGGCTTGTTTGGAGGATTGAGGACACAGAAGCTCGGATTCTGCGAGGGTTGTGTTCTCGGCAAGCAAAAGAGAGTGTCATTTGGAGGTGCGATGCACAGAACGAAGAGGACACTCGATTATATTCACTCAGATTTATGAGGGTCATCTCCACATGCTTCGATGGGAGGTAAAAAGTATTTTTTGACCTTCATTATGTCTGGATATATTTCTTGAAAGAGAAATTAAAGGTATTCGAGACATTCAAGAAATGGTTAAAGTTGATTGAGACGCAAACCGACAGGCAGATCAAGGGGCTTCGAACCGACAACGAGATAAAATTTGTGAACAAGCAATTTCTGGAGTTCTGCAAAGACAAAGACATTGTGAGACATCGTACTGTCACTTACACACCTCGACAGGATGGGGTAGCAGAACACATGAACCGAACGCTCATGGAACGGGCTCGATGCATGATGATTGGAGCCGAATTGAAGGAGAGGTTTTGGGCTGAAACAGTTATAACGGCCGATTATTTGGTAAAAAGGTCACCCTCCTCAACGTTATCCATGAAGACACCTTATGAGGCTTGGTCTGATAAGTCTGCTGATTATTCCAACCTTCGTGTTTTCAGTTGTCCTGCATACTATCATGTTAGCGAAGGGAAGTTACAACCAAGGGCCACGAAGGCCATCTTTCTTGGATACCAGCCAGGTGTGAAGGGATACAGATGATACTCCTGATCCATTATCACCTGAAATCATCATCAGTAGAGATGTCACATTTGACGAGGAGTCAATGTTAGCCAAGAAAGTTAGGCAACAAGGGAGCATTCAGTAGCAGGTGGAGCAGACACGATCAGTCGAGAGAACGATATTTGAGGTGGAGCATCAGGATGGGGACTCCTCAGATCCCAAGATTCCCATTGATGCTTTACAGCCAGTTCAAGAAGCAGAAGATCCAAGAGTGAAACTACTAGTACCAGATCCAATCCAGGTGGAACCCACTCTATAGCAGTATCAACTTAGTCGTAACAGGGAACGACGTGAGATTAGACCCCCAGTTCGATATGGTTATTCAGATTTGGTGACATATGCACACATTCTTAGCGAGACAGTTGAGAATGAGCCTTTGTCATTCAGGGAGGCCGTCGTTAGTTCGAAATGTGGCCAGTGGACTGCAGCTATGGAAGAGGAACTAGGGTCTTTTCACAAGAACAACACTTGGACTCTATTTCACTTATCGAAGGGAAAACGCATCGTAGGGTGCAAATGGGTATTCAAAAAGAAGGAAGCAGGCGATGGTGGTGATGTGAGATTCAAGGCCAGATTGATGGCTAAGGGTTTCACTCAGAAGGAAGGTATTGACTATACTGAAGTTTTTTCCCTGTAGTCAGACATACTTCTATTCGAGTTTTTCTACCTTTGGTTGCTAAGTTCGACCTTAAACTTGAGCAAATGGATGTGAAGACGTCATTCTTACACGATGAGTTAGAAGAGGAGATCTATATGCGCCAGCCAGAGGATTTTTTATTGTAAGGAATGGAAGATCGGGTCTGTCTTCTGAAAAAATCATTGTACGAATTGAAACAGTCGTCCCGACAATGGTATCACAGGTTTGACACCTTTATAACAAGTATTGAATACACATAAAACCCGTACGATTAATGTGTGTATCATCAACAACAACTTGATGGGAGTCAGGTATATCTTTTACTCTATGTAGATGATATGTTGATTGTTGGTAGAGGCAAGGGGACTATTGACAGGTTGAAGGCGCAACTCAGTAGTGAGTTCGATATGAAGGATCTCGGCCCAGTAAAGAAGATTTTGGGCATAGAGATCGAACGGGATAGGAAGCGTGGAGTCTTGACCTTGAGCCAAAAGAAGTACATTGAGAAGGTTCTAAATCGATTTGGCATGAAAATGCTAAACCCGTTTCTACTCCCTTAGCAGCGCAGTTCAAGCTATCCTTGAAACTCTCATCGAAGACTGAGGACGAGGTGAGGAATATGACATCAGTGTCGTATGCGAGTGCAGTTAGATCCCTGATGTACGTCATGGTATGCACTCGACCCGATTTGTCACAAACAATGTCAGTTGTCAGTCGTTATATGGACAGACCTGGTAGAGATCACTGGCAGACTGTGAAGTGGATCCTTAGATATCTTAAGGGTTCATCGGGATTAAGACTCGTCTACAATGCAAGGCGAGGTAGAGGCAGCAACAATGTTGAAGGGTTCTCAGATTCAGACTATGCTGGAGATGTGGATCGTCGGAGGTCACTTACAGGATATGTATTCACTTTCTGTGGTGGGCCAGTTTCTTGGAAGGCAACTTTGCAGGATACTGTATCCTTGAGCACTACAGAAGCTGAGTTCATGACGGTTGCATCAGCTGTGAAGGAAACAATTTGGCTGAAGAATTTGACTTCTGACTTAGGTTTGAAGCAAGATAATACAGTGGTTCACTTTGACAGTTCATCAACCATTCACTTGACTCGTGATCAGATGCATCATGAGGGAACTAAGCATATTGACATCCGATATTACTTCGTACAGGACATTAAAGATATCAAGATGATCAAGATTGCTACTGCTGAGAATCCAGCTGATATGTTAACGAAACCGGTTCCTGTGTCAAAATTTCGTCATTGCCTAAAGCTCTTAAGAGTGAAGGGCAGTTAGGCTCGTTTGAAGCCTAGGTGGAGGTTACTCGACGACAATGAAATTGATTTGAGTCAAAGTGAAATTTGTTTCACATATGCCTCAAATACATTCCCGCGTGATCCTTTCTGCGTGGTCTTCTTCCCGCGTGTGGTGTCCGTGTTTGTTCCGTGTGGCTTTCCCGCGTTGCTCTTGGTATAAGAGGAGGAATGAGAGCTCGGTGGAGAGGATGTGCAGAGGCAGACAAAAGAAAGGGGAAAGTGAGAAGCAGAGAAGTGGCAGAGAAAGGAGAAGCAAAGGGAAGGAGAGGAAGAGGCAGTGGCTTTGAGGTTTTGGTGTTTTAAACACCTTAAACACCTTAAATACATTAAAGTGAGGGTGTTTAATTATTTGTTACGAGTTCTTAATACTTGTATTGCTTCTTTTGTATTTTCTCATTTGACTAGTGGATTCTTCGTCGTCGTCGACCGCCCGTGGTTTTTTCCGCAAGGGTTTCCACGTAAAAATCTTTGTCTCATTTATTTTGCGTACTTATTATTGTTTGTGTTGCAATTAACAGACCCATTCGTAACAATAACAAAGAAATATCCCCGCTTCATTCATGACGGAAAAAACTAAATTTATGGTAACAAAGCTGAAGAAACCACAACAACTTAATGAGAACAATCTTTATGTGCCTTGTGTAGAATTTTCAATTTTTGCCAGTCGAATCTTAAAACCAAGCATGAATCATGCAAATCAATTTCAAAGCATCAATCTACAGATTAGAAGGTGGGCCACTGGAATGAGTTCGTATTTCAAGTTAACTTCACCAAAACGAAAGCTACAACATAGAGAATCAAAACAGAAGCTCCCATGGCCGGTAGTTTGCACCTCAAATATAGATATTACGAGGGGGAAATGGGATCAAGGAATTGCTAAAGAGTGACGAGCATGAACAACATTCAAGTAAGAAGTATACAGAAAGTGACCGCCAAGATCCTACAATGTCATCTTATGGTCATGCGCAGCTAACGACGCTCATTTATGTCCACTAGCGAGACTGATACATAACAGAAAATGTTCTGTTTAAACAGAGAAACTAATGCTCATATAACGTCCCATTCAGTTCACTTGTCGTACTTGTACTATAATTTACTTTTGATCTTTCTTTTACTTATCGTTCTTTGCTGCTAGTTGTTTTGATGGGGGTACTACACTTCACAAATATTTTCTGTTACATTTTACCCGAGCTTCAGCATCTTCAGCAAGGGAATTGCCACAAAAGCCAGTAATTTCTGGTTTTTCTTATTACCCTTGCCCGACAAAGTGGGGGAAAAACATTGATCAGCCGGCTAAGTGTTTTCTTCTAGTAGCCGGCCAAGAGATAGAAGGAAGAACAATCAGTCAAAGCACGTAAGAAGGTTCATTTATCTTTTAGAAGTAAAAGATTTCTGCTATAAAAGAATATGCACATGCATATTAGTACCTTCACTAGGTGTGTCGACAGCCAGCATCCTGTCTTTTGATTCTACCCCATGAAGCTCATCTGTTCATACCCTCTGCAAGCAAGCAACGACAGGAGTTACTTCCCTATGTTATCCTAGATATTCTAGGATAGAGATAATAGGCATCGGCAAACAAGCAGAGCAGAATCACAACACCTTGCAATCCTTCCTTATAGCTTTGCCCTCACAGTCATCGATGTTAAAAAGTATTGAAAGCAAAAGTCCACACGGTAAAATTGAACATACTAATAGCAACAAAATGATGGATGAAACACGTAAAGAAATGCGCAATCAGATATATAGGACATCAACAGTAAAAGTTTGTAATGAAAGAGACCCTCATAATAACAAGTAAAAATTGAACAGCTAGGCAGCATAATTGGACATATGGACATGCTAAATCAGACCAAAATGTTTCTCATATTCCATTCCCCCTACTCCCTGCCCTTTTTACCTTTCGAAGAAGGAATTATTTACTCCACAGATGCTCATGTACAGCATACCATCGTCCAGACTGAATCTAGAGAATCCCGTAAGTAGTTCACAAAGCAATTCAGGTTCTCATCCATAACTGAGAAGCAGAGAAGTAAAGAACAAGGAAATGATTATAAAGAACAGGGAATGATTGTGTTCAAATCAAATTTCGAGCTCCAAACAGCTTGCAACTCTAGATATCAAAAGGCAACTCCAGATTTATAAATTCCAAGAAGTAATCAGACTTCAAGATGAATGCACCACATAGCAGGCATGTCCTAACCAAACAATGCTCTAAACTCTAAACAAGATCGGCCTAACCCATCGTATAGGCTGCTGTCTAGGCAGAATGGACTCTAACATAAACACGAAAGCCAACCTTGGCCACAATCAGAGTTCTGGTTCTAGTAATGGCTGCGCTTACAGGACAGCCCAGGAACTTAGATGCCGGTATGTGGTCAAGCATATCTGCAAGGCTCTATGCGTCATCTGTTTCTGCTTTGTTCTGAACTGTTGGATCAGTTTATGGTTTTTTTTTCTTTTCTAAATGATAGAGTAGAAAGGAAGATCTGAGAGATGCACTCGAAACGGCCACGATAACAAGAGCAGGTTTGTTTAGGTGATCGTCACCTTGCACTACTCGCTTTGTTCAATAACTTTACTCTTAGAACGACAGAGCTTTGGCCGTATTTCTTCCTCGATTCATGTCATTCTAAAAATTGTCATGGATTTATTCATATTAACTCCTCCAAAAGCTGCAAGCTGTGTTCTAAGTCTCCGTAGATCATTTGAAGATATTAACAACAAGTAACAAACATTTAACACATTTGCGCTTATACTAGAGAGCACCAAGTTTTAACTTACAAGTTATTTTATGTGGTCTTCAGATGTCTTACACAAAGAGAAATTTTTGCCGAGAATTGCCTAGGCTCCAAGACACTAAACATGGTCTGATTGTTCTGGGCCGCCTATTGCGTTTTAGAACTCTGCCTATCTTCCCCGCTTCTCGAGTTTAGCATAACATCCATGTTTAAATAGCACCATGTCCTACACCTCCTAAATTGTGCTACTATATGAAAAGGTTAACTCTAGACACTCCTCACCATATGAATTAAAATCCAAAGAAAACATGCACTATATGGCACAAAAGATTATCAACTATCAAGTTTCTCAAGTATAAAGTCCATGTGCCAATCGTATTTTTATACACCCAATGAAATCACCAAGACTCATTGAACTCATATCCAAGATGTTAGCATGTAGAAAATACTTCCATCTTATTCTTGTTCAATTTCTAGCCCAACTTGTTGGATCCCACAGAGACGGCCTTTTGTCGACTCAGTCTTCATTTCAGTTTTCTTAATTTCCATATACTATATAATTTGAATCTCTCCAACTGTAACATCAACATGATTTCACTATCCGTAAGTCTTTCCAGCTGTATTCTCTAGTCCCAAGTTCCTTAATTCCGGCTTATGATGCCATTTGGACATTTTTCTCATGTTAACGCATCGAATTCCTGTTACCTGATAACATGATTGCCCATGGTACATGTCCCGTTGCACATAGTCACATACATATCGGCTTACTTTCAAAGAGAAAATGTAACAGGGAATACAATATGTAGAACAATGATTGGCATCAATTACTGATTTTGAAACCTTGCAACATTATGCAACTCGATGTCTTATAGGATATATTTTATTCCCTCTGCATTACTATTTTAGTATACACCACTAAATGCACACTCCTTCATTAAAACCTTAAGGGTGAAAAAAAAAAAAAAAAACAAGAAATCATTGTTGAAGCCATCAAGAAGCATCAACTAAGCCGATCAGAAGTTAACACATGGAAGTATTAGGGCAACAGCATCTAGCATA
The DNA here is from genome assembly GCA_035668315.1 of Drosera spatulata. Classification (NCBI taxonomy): domain Eukaryota; kingdom Viridiplantae; phylum Streptophyta; class Magnoliopsida; order Caryophyllales; family Droseraceae; genus Drosera; species Drosera spatulata. The sequence goes on along the minus strand of JAOVYX010011057.1, from coordinate 117,800 downwards.
TGAAGAAAGAGTATGTGGGCAAACTTAAGCCTCGTATTTCAATTTTCAACCCTTGTGGCCCATCCCATGATCTAATCAACCACTCACATCCCACCTAGTGATATCCCTTCATTACTAAGAAGGCAAAGGCATTTTCCAATTACGTACGCAGGGACCTCTTTGCTCATTTAAGAGCTTATCTTCAGTTTGCATTTAATGGCTAATATTGTTTACTTCTAGATACATCGGCTAGTACGCTTCAATATGACAGTCCTTAGGGTGAAGATCTTGATCCAAAACACATGACTTGTCATTTTCTTATCTCATTATCATGAAAGATGTATGGACTTACAGAGCAACAGATAGAAAAACAAAAGTCATTTCCAACCTTGAGGCGCCTTAATGAACCGAAGGGCAAAATCAGAAACTGGAAGTCAAACTTTTCATACAGGGAGACTTGGTTATGAAGACGTTAAGGGTGCAGTTCGACACAGATGAGATACTTAGCAGCAAATGGCATAACTAGGGATGAAAACCAAAAACAAGAGAGTAAGAGACCAGTAATCTGGACCAATAAGGATCAAGCCTGCCATGTCATGCCACTGCTAAAGAGCAGAAACACAAATAATATCGTTTGCTATCATATGTAGATATCACTCATAAGTCATGAAACTATGAGATGTAAGATTAATATGAAAGAGGCATTGTAAATCTTTTGATATAGAAGAATGAACTCAATGAGTCAAAATATACTCGGGGAAGGTTCAGGCTCACTCAGACATACTGAAAGTTTGAAACTTTATCTAGCTCGAAGAAACTACATAGGCTGTGGCAGAAAGGTAGGTATGAACAGTTTTCACTGGCATGCCACAAAGTCTCCTATGGTTCCAATGTACTTTTATTTTCGCTAAGCAAGACCTGTATCAATTGCATCATTTGATAGCCGCTGATTTCTTTGAGAAGATATTATAATTATTGAGGCATCATTACGGGAAAATATATCAGTTCAGCTTCCCTCGCAAACCGGTAGACCTAAAGGTGGTCACTTATAAATTGAACGATAAAGCCAACCCAATCAAGTCCACTCGGCTTCTAATAATTTATCACAAACTAAAGTCGGACAAGAGTTGGGTTGAATCAATGGCTTACTTTGGTGTGATTGGTCTTGGACCAATTCGAGTTGCAAGTTTGTGGCACATCTCAATGGGCTATTGAAATAATCAACTCCACTGCACCTAGCAGCTCCAAATTTCAGGTTTGGGACTAAAACGTGGTTAAGAAACAGGATACATGTTGCCAGAGTTTGATTGGTTATGTAGTTTTTGGGCCACTTCATATTTCAGATTTAGATTTTGCCTTTAGGTTGAGGCCACCGGCATAAAGACAGCATATACTAGTGAAGAAACCATAGGCAGTAAAAGCCTTGAGGCATATGATCCATGATGACTAAACGAAGATAACAAATTTAGAGAGGAAACTAGAATAGCGAAAGGGGAAAAGGAAACAGAAGTGGGAACGCAAAATGGCAAAATGCTATAAGCACAATGGTCTAATGAAGATGGCAGCCCCTAGTAACAATAAATATAACCTAATCTAAGTTTCTAACCCGAATACAAACAATGAATTTACATGGAGGGAACAAGCATTCAATATGGGTATGGGTGACACTATTTCATTTGGCTTTCACTTAGGATTAGCAAAGCGAGTTGTCATTTAGAAACGCGGAATTTCACCACGGCGAAAATGTTGGAAACGAGCGCAATAAGTTTTTACCCTCGACAACATGGAGTTCTTATGCTAGCAATAGCAGGTCAATGGCAAATGGAAACAGAGAAGAAGACTACTGGAGGCTTACCCGCGTTGATCAGTACTATCATTCCTATGAAATCAATCACCACGGCTAATTGAAGTTTTTTGATTCCCTTCCTTTCCTTGGATGTAACAATATCATAGGCTTTAAGGATATAATAGGCTTATACTAAGCACTCCACTCTTATCAGATACTGCCACTATCACAAACCAAACCCCTAAACCCTAAAACAAATTCAGAACCAACCAACAATTAGAAAAGAATTACAAAGATCTTACCTGTTCTGTGTTCTCTTTATAAAAGGAAATGGATGCAGGTAGGTAACAGTAACACAACCACCCTCGTCGGCCAACATGAACTAGCAATCTGACAAGGAAAAAAAATTGAGAAAGAATCAGGACAATATGAAACGACGCGCAGGTGATGAAAGAAACACATAAAATTGGGGCAAGAGAATACTTGTGATACGGATCGAACCACACTCCGAATCCAAATCCTCATTTCGACAACAATGTGGAATGACGAAAACTAGTAGCCGCCGGCGAAGAGGACGTCGTGGCCAAATCACTGTTTTGAGGAATTCGAATTTCGAAGAACATAGATTTTCCCCGATGTAATTCTAGAAAGGGGAAAAAACCGGACAACTCCTTGAACAAAAACATACCACAGTTACAAGTACGTAGGAGCAATGTTACGCATCAAAGTTCGGGAAAAAAAATGTCAATCATGTAATGCATTACAGTAGTGGTTAAACAATCTATTGTTAGTATTAACCAGATTAGTTTTTAGGTTTAACACGTGTTGTTTCCATTATATATTAATTGGTTTTTTTTTTCATTAATTGTGTTTTTTTTCATAATCTTTTATCGTGACATAAGTTTTTATCGGCTTCCTGAAAAATATGATAGTCTAACAAAAATAATTAGGGGGTTTGACTAAAAAATCAGACATTTTCTTTTTATATATTTACGCTTGTTTAGGTATGTACTGGTGGTTATGGACTAATTAATCCAGATTCAAGAGTTAGTAACTTGAGACTTTAGGGTCTATTTGCAATCAATTCTATTGTTAATTTTTTATTTTCGATTTACTGAGCGATGAAATATAAATATTTATTTCTGATTCTTATTTTTGAAACAGATGAACGGAAACATAAAATAGAAAACAAAAAAAAATCGATTTTCAATATTCGTTTTTTTGGGGCACAATATTCAAAATTATCTTTACAAAAAATTATTTTATTTGCTTAGTGATTTATGTTTTCCTTATTGATTTTTAATTTTTATCATTAATTTTCGTTTTTATAATTTTGAGTAACAATACTAAGAACAAGTCCATGGGAGCAATGCATTTTTGTCCATATGCAGCTATAATTTAAGAATGAATATTATAAAAATGTTCAAATTGAGCTTTGATTTTCCAATGGGATTAATGCCCAATTTTAGCCTTTCATGATCTTTTCATGTTGTGAAGTTTTGTTGTACAATTGGCGCCAGCCTTTTCTTCTCATGTCGTCAAAATGATGCTGATGTGACAGGTTTGCTATTGTTATTTCGATTGTCAAATTTGACAATGAAAATAATCAAAACTAAATTTTAATTATAAAAATATTATGTATTGGAATACAAAAAAGATGAACAATGATCATAATATGAATTTAACAATCATATGACTCTTCCACTAGACTTGCTCTGAACGATCCCTGCAAAATTGTAAAACTTGGTTACTATGAGCTTGCTGCATGAGTATGGAGTCAAATTGCAACTGGGCGGCGGGCCACATGGATTGGCTGGTGGTAGCTTGTGCAAGGGTGAGCATCGGACCAGTTGTTGACCATTTTTCGTTCCATCTCCATTTAACCGGATTTTAAAATTTTTTGTCTCGTCTTATATCAATTTTCCGATATCTATTTTTTGGTTCATCGGTACAGGATCTTCGATATTTTCGGTACTTGATTTACTGGATGCGTGATCTAGCATTCTTATGTGTGCTGCCACAATTGGTTTGTTGTGGCTCTCCTCCGGGCTTTTGCTCTACTGTGTTAACTATCGGGAAAAAAAACATATACAGGGGAATGAAAGTTAATGCTACAGAAACAGCAACACTTGAGAAACTTGTGCTTATGACATGTTGCTTATAACAGCAACAGCAACAGGACATATAAAGCGCTACAGCAACAGCACCTTAAAAATAAGAACCAGTTGGAAGCCAAAACCAACAGCCTTGACAATTGTAGTAAGAACCAACTGAACACAATTTCAGCTGAACAACTGAACACAGTTGAAACAATGTTACCAGCAACCAGCTGAACACAACAACTCAGCAATAATGTTATCAGCGACCAGCTGAGCTGTAGAATAAAGAACCCAGCACAAATAGAAGCAAAAATTCATAGGTCAAATAATACCAATCCGATACGAAACGTACCAGCACGATTCCTAACAATTGTCCCGTATCTGACCAGTTTTTCGATACCAACAAATTCCATATCCCGTCCCAACCAGATTATCTTGGTACAGTCCGGTATGATCGATTTTTTTCAGATTTTCGGTCCGGTTCGATACTTCTGGATGTTTTTGTTGACCCCTACTTGTGAGCCACCATCATGTGTTACCAAAATAGACTGTGGTGCATTAAAGAGTTACCAGCCCCAATAGGTTGGGACTTGGGATCCAATCCAACATTTTTAAAGCGTCTCCCATCAACGAGCGGAAGCCCAAAGTTGGAACTAGCCCACGGAACTTGGGCTGGAGGCCCAAAATGATTACCAGCACCATCTATTTTCCAGTTTCAATTTCTAGGTTAGAAATCCAAAACCCTGCGAGCTTTGTTGCTGGAAGGAAGGAAGAAGTGCTGCAGGATTCGGGGTTTCAATTTCTAGGGTTTAGGAATCGGGGCGAGGAGGATGCTTTCGGGCGATATACCACCGAATCAGACAATTTACATTAGAAATCTCAACGAGAAGGTCAAGAAAGAAGGTACCCACGCTCCCTCACCATCTCCTTGCTTGCTTGCTTCCTCCGTCTCTCTCTCCCTCTTTCTCTCTCTGTGTCCAATTTGCACAGGCTCGGCTTGACATTGTGGGTAGTAGATCAGTATATATATTGGATGGGAGGACCTCACCGCCACTGGCATGACGTTAGGTTTGATAGCGTGGAACTAAGGAGGGGATCAGAGCGGCGGTCAATTTGTGTGTTAAATCGTTAACCAGCTCTCGCGGTGTCTTAATCGAGATTGTACCTACGATCTGTCGGAAACTGATTTTACTGTAGAAACCAGTTCGATGGAAAACCCTAATATGCTTCATTTTTCAAAAACGTCAAGGACTGATTATTAGAACTTTGCAGCAATATATTGTACTACATGGTAACATTGTCATACAAAATGTTGATTCTCCTTTAATTGTGTTGCACAGAACCGTTGGTGATATTATGTTGGACTCTCTCTCTCTCTGCAGCAAATTGGGCTTTTTTATGGTTAAATTTTGGTAATCACACACATTGGCATGCTGTGCAAAAAGTCTTAATCATGCTTGCGTCCATTGCATTTCACATTTTCTTTCTGTGTGATCTTTTTATCAATATTTTGTTTTTGTTACCAGCATGTACTTATTCATTTTCTTCTCCATTTCACAGAATTGAAGCGATCTCTTTACTGCTTGTTCTCACAATATGGAAGAATATTGGATGTTGTCGCTTTAAAGACTCCTAAGCTACGAGGACAGGCATGGGTAGCATTTAGTGAGGTGCCATCTGCCAGTAATGCCGTTAGACAAATGCAGAATTTCCCGTTCTATGATAAACCAATGGTAGGGCCATCAACCCTTTGCTGAAGAATTGATGATTATGCTTAACACATAGTTTCCCTACATTTTGGGAACAGGCAGGGGACAACATGGGTAGATTTTGAAAGAAATGACTTTAAATGTATTTTTACATTAGATATATTACTCTGAGGTACTATAAAATTAAATGCTACCATAAGAGCTTCTTCTGTTGCCGTCTTTTTTTACGTGAATGGGTCAACTCAAGGTTGTGTAGAGTCCTCCTTGATTCCGTTGAAAGAAATTCGTTCATGTAGCAGTAGTACAATGACCAGACCCATCCTTACGAGAACACTTAGGTTGTTGTGCATGTAATACATCACAATGATCTATTGTGGGTGTTTAGTGCCAAAGCGAGAGGCAGATTAGAGGTCTTGAAGTTGAAGTTATTCTCTCTCGCTCTCTCTCTTTGTAATTTTGTCACGGGGTTGTTCATAGGTTTGTTTTCACTTTTCATGGAAAACACAAGTTAAACAACAATTTCATGCAGTTGCAATACGAGATAGGAGGACCTAAATTATAAATTTAATTATAAAGGATATAGGGAAATTAGCAGTTCAATGAAACTTTGCTTGTTGCCAATTGCCATTGCCATCAATATATGCTAGTGTAGCGAATTTGGTGTCTTATTTTAGTCACTTATTCAGTGCGCATAATTTTTTTAAAGTTCTGTTTGACTCTTGATTAGTACTGCACTTTCTGCAGCAGTGTAGATTGAGAAAAAAAAGAGGGAATAGGAAAAATATAGTTCATACAACATGACAAAGAACCTGTCGAATTTTTGCAGCGTATACAATATGCGAAAACCAAGTCCGATTGCGTTGCTAAAGCTGATGGTTCCTTCGTCCCAAGAGAAAAGAAGAAGAAGCAGGAGGAGAAAGGTAAAACCTCCATGTGGTTTGGCGCTATCCATTTGCTTGCCATCTATGTGCCTATTTGTTATTTGTAACCCTGTATCTTTGCCAAGCTTGCATGCTATATATATGGCGACTGGTGAGGAATGTGAACTTCTCAGTCAGTCCGGAAAAACAGTTTTCAATTACACTTTTGTTTTAAAGGTTTGATTCAAATATAATCTGTTGCATGATCTGGTGTGGGCTAGTTTCTTGCACCCAGCATGGCTTGGAGCCATCGTTTCTGGAGAATCTGTTGTGTAGATGACCTTTTCTATATTTCCTTAAGAAATTGATAATGAACATGCACATGTATTGGATGTGCTGCTTCTTTTTAACATTGATGTTAGTAAATGATTTTTTTAAGAGGGGTATATAGGTGTTTTGTGTGTAGTTACTTGGGGTCGTAAATGTTCGTTGGGGGTATGTAACTCATTCAAGCAGAAATATTGAAGGGATTGGGCATGACTAATTTTTCACTCAGTATAATAGAAATGATGTCATCCGTGGTTCGGTACATGTAGTTCCAACATAAATTCATTTTCTACAGGTGAGGGTGTGCTACATGCCGTGCTGCTCTCTCGTGATGTACCTGCTTTTTTTTTGTGTGGTATTTTTGGCAATTTTGTCTCACAATATTTTTCTCAGCTGAAAGAAAGAGGCGTCCTGAAGATACACAACAACCTGCTGCCAATGGTTCTACTTACAAAAACAATGGTGCTTCAGCTGTAAGTTTTCTGACCCCTTTCTCTCCCACACGTTTGCGTCACAATGATGAATTGTGGGATACCACTGCCTTTTTATTTTGATGACCATCTAGTCTTGAGCCCTCAATGGCTGCGGAAATAATCCTCCAGGACTTTTACATGAGAGGGAATTAGGATGACTTATGGGACATCAATTTGGCTGAGAGTCTTGGAACTCTATGAGCGTTTAACAGACACTTGTTGGTTCTTTTTGTATTCATTTCATCCTTTGGCTATCTTTCTATGTTTTGGTTCTACAAGAGTGGAAGGAGAAGTGAAAGGGCAATGTTTTTACTTATTTTGTATCTGTATGGACTTTGTAGTTAATAATGGCACCTGCTAATACTTCTCACATTATGGCAGCCTGTGTTTCGGAAATCTGGGGCGGGGGCACAGGAAGCAGCTGCAGTTCCCAACAACATATTGTTTATACAGAACTTGCCTCACGAAACAACCAGCTTGATGCTGCAAGCGCTCTTCCAACAGTACCCAGGCTTCAGGGAAGTAAGAATGATTGAGGCAAAGCCAGGCATAGCCTTTGTTGAGTTTGAAGATGAAGAGCAGTCTTCGATTGCTATGGATGCCCTTCAGGGGTTCAAGATCACTCCTTCAAATCCCATGGAAGTCACTTATGCCAAAAAGTGACACCCATCTCCTTTTTTTTCCCAATCTTATTTTCATATTAGAAAATCTTGGATGTGTATGCAAGGTTCAAATTCTTGCTAACTTTTGTAGCTACACGTGTTTCCGAGGCTGTGCACCCTCGAGTGTTCTTGTACTCTTATGCCCCCTATATATATTTTCTTATCCTCCCTCTCACTGAGAATTTCAGTATCTGATGTTTTAGGGGTATTTAACAGCTGATTTGCAAATGAAAAACATGTGATTTGCTCTCAACTGCTGTTGCCCTCTGTGGGATATTAATCCTCGCCCCAACTGCTTGAGAACACCGGAGCTTATCACGTGTTTCCCATAGACTTGATTATTTTTTGGTCGTAGATTCAGATTTCCTTCATCTGTCTGTCAGCATCCATGAATATAAATGGGAAGCTTGTTGCGAAGTTAGTGATGGAAAGGAGATCCATGTCAGATCATCTTGGAACAGGTATGTCACAAGTTCATGTTAGTAGTGCATTCTCTGAATCATTTTTTATGCTTTCAGATGCACTCTTGTATTACACACGTCTCTGCTACTTTACCGCTCACTCGTACATACATATGTACAATACTATGATGGCGCTTTCTCCTGACTTGGACAGCGGGAATCTGAAAATTTCCGACTGCGATACGTCTCTGCGTGAGGTGAACTTGTTGTTCTTTTCCTTATGTTGTTTTTCTTGTGTGCCCTTTTCGTTTTTGATTTTGATGGCGGTCTATATACAATGACACGAAAGGATGGACCTTGGTGTGAAGAATACTATCGTTTGAGTCTGTTACTTTTTGGGCTCAATTCGAGTGATTCCTCTTTGTGTCCAGGTTGCTTTATCTTGCTTAGAATTCCTCTGAAAGCGAGCAGCGGAGACGGCTGAGATTGCACTAGTTTCTATTTAACCCTGTCTTTGTTTGTGTTTACCTGTTTCGTGTTGGTGTGAAAGAGGAAAGTGATGAGAAGATACAGTTGTGCATTTGTCACCATCATCATCTGTAGTTTCATTGAATTGAATCCCACTTTGTGATATTTTGGCACGAGGGTAGAAAAAAATATAATAATCACTTTCATGATATACCTTCCCACTTCGTTGTCACTCTTGTTTTCATTGGTGTAGATGTTGAGTGTTCTACTTTTCTAGCAGTTTGCTGCTGACGGGGATAAGGATGCACTATATAAAGTAATTTAGGTGTTTTATCTCGTTTGAGTAGTATGCCCGAAAAAAAAACGATAAGGTAATCACATTATAGAAGAAGTTTCTATTGATTGTGATTTAGTACATGTTGAAATATCGTAACTGTTGTGTCGAGTGACGTAGAGGCGGGATTATGTATGGACAGCGGGATTAGTTATGGGAGGTAATTAGCCGGCGACCAATGGTTGGCCGTGGAGCTGTGTTTCGGTTCGAATTTGTAAGTAGAAAATATTCATAGTGCCCGAATATTATGACGTTAGGGGAATTCATTACACCTTCGGGATGTATACCGCATGACGTTAGTACAATGGCATGGCCAACTAACATAAGATGATAAACGCACCATCTCCATCGTCGTCATTGTAAATTATCCCAATTTACTTATATTTTTTTTCATTGCATCGAAGATATGGATGTCTGAACGATAAGAGAGGCCCAAAAGCGTCACCGTGTGAACGATCACGTTCCCACGTAGATGAACGCTGCTTCTCATCCCTCTCTCTTTCTCCATTTCCCTTTTCCTTTTTCTGTTCATTTAAGCTCTAAAGTGCTTGCTTCCTAGTTGTTGATTGACTGTTTTGCTCGCACATGTGGATATTTTAGCCGCCTTTCATCACCTTATCTGCCAACCAGTCCAAACTCCAAACCTGTTACTCCCTTCCTCCAAAAAACGTAAAATAATTTTTTTTAATTGATCTGTTTCATAAAAATTACTATTATAATTATGCTATAAATGAAAATTGTTGGCATCAAAATCGTCACATACAATTATCATTTTTGTCCATTTATTTAAAAGGACAACGAAGTTATTTTGTACTAAATTCACTCTTTTCTTAATATTCAATTATTCATACATGGTCTTTGGGTTGCAGAGTAATTTTATTGTTTTTTCACTTTCGGCTAAGAATATTTCCTTCCTTCGGCCAGTTAAATACTTCGTAGCTTGTTGTAAGCCATGACATGATTCTGACTTGTCCCAATAGGAGAGGACAACAATGACGAATACTTTCCTCTCTTTATACTAACAATTTAATCCAATTTATTATAATATACTTATAATTTATATTATATATATTAAAAAATATTATTGATAATTATATAAGTCTATTTTAAATCATATTGAAATTATTGTTATGATGATATTGTTTTTTTTTAATGTTACACTAATGAAACAAATATGTAATATGATGATGAAATTAATACATAATCAATCAAACTTGATAAAAAAATCAAGCTTTAATATTAAAATAAATAAATATAATTTTATATATTTAAAAAGACATGTTTAAGTTCTTGCCCTTGGTGACTTCCACCGTTCTCACAGACAAATTCTATTCGTTGCCACGACCCCGTAAACGATCCTCACACACACATTTAATAGGATCATCGAGATAAAAACAATTCTTGTTTTCCAAATCGATATGCGCTGATATGATCGGATAAAACCACGTACAACGACACCAACGTTTGCTTGCAAGGGGACCAAAAATATTATTCAACGGTCAAACATTTCCTGGCCTTCCTGGAAACAACCACCGATTACGAAAACAACGACATGAAAAGCAAAAGAAAGGAGAGGAAGCTTGGGCAATACGTGACTATTGTTTGCACTTGTACCACTCACAATCTTAACCTCCCTCCAAAAGTCTTTGTTCACATTTATTATTCCTAATCCTATATTCCAATAATCCTCTCTTCTCTTCTTTGCTTATAAAACTCTGCTACCTCGTCTTCCCATTCCAGCTTAGCTCCCCTCCCCCTTCCATGCCTGCGCAGCCGTGGGAATGAACTCTTCTTCAACGCCCTTCTTATTCTCCACAAACACAGCTATGGCCACTGGATCCTTCACCGATCTTCTCAACTACGGCGATGACGCGTTCATCGGAGCTCGAGCCTCCAATAGCAGCTGGGGACTAGCTGATCGCATCGCAGAACGACGTGGAGCTGGGAACGTGCCCAAGTTCAAGTCTATTCCTCCCCCTATGCTGCCCATATCCCCGCCCGCCGTCTCGCCTTCCTCTTACTTCGCCATCCCTCCCGGTCTCAGCCCCAGCGAGCTCCTGGACTCTCCTGTCCTCCTCTCTTCCTCCAACGTAAGTTGCCTGTTTTGATGTTGATGAATCAAAATGGAAAAGATATATGAGTCCCGTCTCCTTTTGATCAAAACATGGATAACTTATTAACAAAAGTCAACGATGGTTTTGATCCTTGCAAGAAAAATCATAGCAGCAACTCTTGATGATATAGAATCTAGCTACGTTGCTAACCTGATGCTTATGTTGTTGTGATGATCCAGTTGTTGCCATCTCCGACCACCGGGACTTTCCCTGCTCAAGCCTTCCATGTGAAGTTCGATCACGGCAACTTCCCACTACGAAAGCAGGACTTCACTGATTTTACCTTTCAGACCCAGTCGTTGCAGAACGAGCGATCGTCGTCGTCGTTCTTCCAGTCTTCGTTTCCCGCAATTTCAACGGTATTGTACTGCTTTCCTTCTCGATTTCATCCTCTCGCGAATCAATCCAATGATCCATATTGATACTGACACTACAAATTATGCAGGAACAAGCGCTAAGGGGACAACAGCTTCTGCAGCAACAACAGCAGCAGCAGCAGCAGTCGTCATGGAACTTTCAACTGCAGCAGGAGCAGAAAAACATGCAGATCGATCAGTATCCCATGAAGAGCATATCAATTCAAGGCAGTGGCACCCAAAGCAATCAAAAATACCAGATGGGGCAGACCAATGAGTACTCTGATCAGCAACCTTCTCAACATGCTAAGGAACAACGGGGATCGGATGGTTACAACTGGAGGAAATATGGGCAAAAGCAAGTGAAAGGAAGCGAAAATCCAAGAAGCTATTACAAGTGCTCATTCCCCAATTGCCCGACAAGGAAGAACGTTGAGAGATCATTGGCTGGCCAAATTACCGAGATTGTTTACAGGGGAAGTCATAACCATCCCAAGCCTCTAAACCCTAGAAGATCATCAGCTGGAGCTGCTACTTCCTTCTCTCAAGCAATTCAGTCCTATGCATCGCCTGATCACGCCATCAAAGATGAAGTTCGTTCTCCATCTGCAGGACAAATAGAGTCAGTAGAGACACCAGACAATTCTTCAATTTCAATTGTGGATGACGAGCTCGATGTCAGCTCCAATCAAAACAATAGATCAGCAGTAGAGAACTTTGACGACAATGAGCCTCAGGCTAAAAGATGGTATTACATCTTTCACTCTCACTTACATTTCCTCCATTATTTTTGCTCTATACCTTGCCATAGATTTGTAAGCATACATCACTGGTGGGAAATATCTTGTACTGAACCTTTGAAAAATCTGTTTTAACAGGAAAGGAGAAGGTGAAATGGGAAGTATTTCAGCAGCACCAGGTAGTAGGACAGTGAGGGAGCCTAGAGTTGTAGTTCAGACACCGAGCAACGTTGAGATTCTGGACGACGGGTATAGATGGAGGAAGTATGGGCAGAAAGTTGTGAAAGGAAATACAAATCCAAGGTAATCCTCATTTCTCCATCTCCGTGAAGCAACATTATAGCGTTTTCAGCTTTTGTTTTAATTTCATGTTCTGATCTGAACCCTCTGTCCTTGAATATTACAGGAGCTACTACAAGTGCACACATCCAGGATGCCCGGTGAGAAAGCATGTGGAGAGGGCACCCCATGATGCAGGCTCGGTGATCACAACATACGAGGGCAAGCACAATCATGATGTGCCCCCTGCCCGTGGAAGGCAAGCGGCTCAAAACACCAACAATGGGGCTGCAAGAGCCATAGACACAAGGCCTTCGCTAAACTATTCCAACACCGCTGCTGGCAATCACACTCTGCATAACCTATCCCATGCAATTCCACCTTCACTAGAAGGGCAGTCCTCCTACACACTGGAGGCGCAACAGAACCCAGGGAGTTCCACATGTTCGGGGTTCTATAGCTCAATGGGATCTCTAGTAAACCAACCACAAAATATCATGGACATGTTCTTAAATAGAGCCAAAGAGGAGCCAAATGAAGATGCATTCCGCGAATCATTTATATACTGAAGATAGGATCAGGCTAGCAGCTGGCTACCTTCCATTTCGAGGGTGCATAAGGGGATCAAGGTTTGATGCCCACAGTTCAGAAGATCAGATTCTTTTGTTCCTTCATCCTAAACAATGAATATACAAATGTATCTTTTTCTTCTTCTTTTTTCTTTTTTCTTTTTTACCTTCATTTGTTTGCAAGCTAGTTGTAACTTGTATATTTAGCAGATACAAATCAGAAATCAGCTGATGGGGTATGTACATTCAAGTTCAATAATCAAAGGATCACATTCACTTACGAACTTGCTCATGAAACGCTTCAAAACATCTATTTTTCCAACTAAAACAAACCTTTGGATAGAGCCCGATAGACAGTGGTCACGTCATCCAAACCCAAGAAAAACTTGGGCAAGGCAACATGTCTGGAGCATTAAACCAACGGCAGCTTAACAATTCAGGGTAGTTTTCAAGCGCCAACCCCTCCAGAATTTTGTTGGAGTACTTCGACTCCTCTCATTGCCGAAATATCTGTTGGCAAGCAATGCCTGAGGACTGTCCACAGCTCTACCAAGATCAGAGCAGAGTCGTTAATTGGCTTTTCTAAGCTGCCAGTAAATCCAACGACGAGTTGCACAAACAAGAGTTGCAAGTTCAGACAAATGAGAACTTCATGGCTTAAGGGCTATTACCGTGAAGTAAATTCAAACGTAAGCTAGCTTGCTCAAATCAATGATCTGAGAGAAGGCAACCGCTTAGATCTTTCTGAAAACAGCATCTATGGTAAATCATAACAATAACCTTTCACTCCTCTTGTTTTCAACTTCCCCAATTTCTTGAGGTTTTCTATAAAGGCCCTTGCTCCTACCCAAGAGCCCTTCCCTCATCATAGTAGCATATCTTTCCCGGATCTCCACAAGGGGGTGCCGCTCAATGAGTCGGTCTCCATCATAGGCTTCTCTGAGTACTACCGTCTGGGTATCATTCTTCTTAGAAATGTAGAAAATGCCTGGATGGCGCTCAAATACCTTTGTGAATTTCTGCGGCAAAGAAAAAGCACCGCGAAGGTTGCTTACATTTTTCCGCTCAGTTTGCTTTTGTGTCATGAGATGGAGAAGTTCATGAAAGACTCCCACGATCCGTTTCTCGGACACATCCGTGCGAGGATCCAAGTGGGAAGCATCAGTGTAAGGGGAGGTATAAGGGAGTTGCTGCCACTCTTCTAACCATTTCATGCACTTCTTCTTCAACCCAAAACCCCTTGTAAACCCTACTGGAAAAGCAAGGGACTTGTTTGTTCCCTCTTCCTTAGCAAACCTCTTCTGCAAATTAGAAACAGCAAGCTCCTTATTCCAAGACAACAGCTTCAATCCAACCCGATCATCAACAAGGTCGATGAGGGCAAAGTGATCGGGATTTTGAGGCACTAAAGACTGATGGTAATCAAGGGGCAAACCCATATCCCATCTCAACTGATCAATGGTCTGCAAAGGAAGAGTCATTCCCTTAGAAAGCATCAGCAGCTTACAAAGCCTCTCGACAATATCCTTCCCATTTTTCTCCATGATCCTAATTTCTTCCCTGTAAAGTTCCATAGCTTCACTGGTCAAGCAAAACATAGGCACCCTCGTCCCGCCGCTATCAAGGAACGAAGATTCGTGAAACATGGTGGGATATCTCCTGACAAAGCTGGAGAGCTTGAGATCATGAGGGAAACCAAGCTGGCCGCGATGGCGATTGAGGCGGTATATGGGGACAAAGGGATCCGATTGGGAGGAAATGATGGAAACGAGGATGGAGGCGGCACGGAGATCCCTCTGGCCAGCGACGGCGGCATCGAGTGATGGATCCTTGACCCATTTGAGCTTCACATTGACAAGACCACGCTTTTGCAAATGAATGAACAACAGAATCCTCTCGTGATTAGAGCATCGACGAGAGCAGCAGCCCCGTATGGTACTGAGACACAAAACCATGTCCCATCCAACAATTCTACGAACCAGATCAGTAGATGGAATAATTTGGGGTTGAATTTCGACTGAATCAACACAAAATCCTCGCACAGCGAAGTTCAATTGGTCACGGTGACCAAACTTGAGAGGGCAATCAGCCGCCGCCGGCGAAGTGAGTGATCGTGATTGCGCAAAACCCTTTCACAATTCGCTGCTGAAAACGCCGCTACGGTGGTTTTTGTTTCCCCTTTTTTTAGGGTTTTAATGAATTGACGATGGACATTAAATGTGGTTTAAACTCGACAAACACTGGCCAGATTTCTTTGCTTTTCCATTTCCAATAACCAATTGTAACGTGATTTCACTCAACCTAATCACTAGTCGAAAACATTTGACTCAGTTCTCTCGTTTTTCACCAATTTGCTTCTCAGAGTTTCCTCCCACGATCAATTTCAATGTGAACTTACTCCCATCTTTTTCCCAACAAAATGTTAACACAGCACAAAAGTTCCTCTAAAAATCTAATGCTGTTTTAACAAAAACCTAACAAAATAATAAATTATTTTAGAGAGAGATTAGAGAAAAAAAAGGAGATTTTTTTTTATAAATGACTCTATTTTTAGGAATGAAGATAATTAATTAACACCTAATTTTCTTACCTAATCAAGATGATTAGATTTAATAACCTGATCTAAAGAAAAATATTTAGATATAAATACATCGTTTTTAAAAAATAGTTTTAACTATTTAATTACAATAGAGACAAACTTGTGCCAAGACACATGGATTTACAAATGAAGCTTGATCCTTCAACCAGAAACTACCAAAGGATGCATTACAATCTAATCAGAAAGAACTACAAGGAACAGAATGAATTGGTTTGTCGTGTTAAGAAGAAATTCAAGAACGTATACACCAGAGATAACAAGAGAGGATATTCTCAAGAGCACCAAGTCACAAAACTCAACTACTACTGTAATCAAACCTACACAAGATGACATGATACAGCAGCACCTGATCTTGGGCCCGATGAGACACACTCAAGAATCCAACACTACACAACCTTGGCAATTGCCATCATCACAACATCAGAACATGATCAAAATCTGCGCATCCATCCATCAAGCACCAAACCATGGCATCATCATCATCATCATCAGAACATGAACAAAATCCGGGCATCCATCCATCCATCTATCCACCCACACCACCAAACAATGTACTCCACTAGTATGATTTCTAACCTAACCTAAACCTAATCTGATCAGACGGTGGGGATAGGTGGGAGAGAACAACAAGAAGGGCAGCGGATCAAACCGTTGCGATTACACTTCTCACAAGGCCTGAACTCGCCGTTCTCGTCCGCGAACACCTTTCGGCTCCCGTTACATTCATCGCAGACGACGAACCTCAACCCGCCGCACCCCCCGCATTGCCCCAACTCCGTCAGCGGCAATCCCTCCAACATCTTGTTGATCTCTCCGATCTCGTGCAGCTGCTTCACCTCCTCCGCACCTCCCACATACTTTCCCCTTATGAAAACCCTAGGCAGGCTCAATCTCGCCGCCTCATCGCCGAGAACGGACCTCAACTCGTCCATGAAGCGAGGGTCCATGGAGACGTCTCTCTCGTCGATCGAAACCCTGAAGCCGCTGAGACTCGCCTTCACTTCCCTGCACGCGTCGAACGTCGACCGAATCACTCTCAGGCTCGTCGTGTAAATCACAACAGTCGACTCCCACCCAGGGATCAAGATTGGCGTGGTACTCACCGGGGACTTGAGGAAGGAGGTTGTGGCGGCGCGCACTTGGTGGAAGACGGCGGCGGGGTGGTTGTTGGAGGTGGAGGGGTGGTTGTCGTCGTCGTCGCCGGCGAGGAGGGATTGGACGTCCTTCAAGGAGGAGCACCGGAAAGTGGAATGGGAGACGGAAGAGGGATTCCTTGAACGGCGAGACGCCGTTCTTCGCCACGGCGGCCACATCACTACTCAATCGATGAATTGATTTTCTTGGAGAAAGAGAGCCAAGAAGGGAAATGGAGGAAATTGGAAAAGCGTCTTCTTGGAGGGGTTTGGTGTGGTGATGGTGAAAGAAAGAAAGACGAGGCTCGATTGGTGGCTGGTGTGGCTTTGTCGCCTCGCCGCGGATGAGTTTGTTGTGTGCGTTTTGTTTTGTGGGTGGGGGGGCGACAGAAAGGGGATGAGGAGGAGCTGTGGGGTAAGCAAATCGACTTGGGTTGTTATGTTGGTTGGGATCCAACTTCACTTCTTATATCATCATCATCACAACTTTATTTAAAACCCTTAATTATTGGTTTCAATGACATGGGATGAAATGTATGTTTAAACGAAACGAAGTCCCCAGATAAGAAAACATTGAGTACAGAACTTTCACTCACTTGCCTTTTTTTTGCAAACAAAATAAATGGAAATCCCATCTCAAATCACGCACACCATAAATATGAGATATTTTTTTCTGTTGTTTCGTGCACGTCTTTATGTTTTTTTTTTTTTTGTAAACTCATTCGAGGCTTATATTTTCTTTGCAAACTGATAGAGCAAAGATATTCATTTTCCAAATAGCACTATTTCTCGTTGTTTTTAATCCGTTTGGGAGGATCAATAAGCACCGTCCACCGCAGAGGTAGTTGATGGAGCAAGAAGGGTGAAAACAAAGATGGAGAACGAGAAGGGCCTGGCTCATGGGCTGGTCACAGCTTTAGCATATGCTTGCAAACCAGTACTGAACTTGATCACCTCCAAAGTGGCCATGAGCCAGCTACGAGAGAAAAAAAGAAAAAAAAAAAAACACAAAGATGCCTTAGGGGAAAAAAAATAGAGTGAGAAAGCATTGGACCATTAGTCAAACTCTATAGTCAGTGACAGTGTATGTTGTTGGATTGAGTCATCTGTCCTCATCTCACTCAAATTCAACAACACAACAAAACAAAGGAAAAAAGAATAAAAGGATGCTCTACACTACACTCCATACTATAGAGGAGTGGAGTTGAGTTGCTCACTTCTTGCGAGGAACTCGAATTCCATCATCAGTAAAAATGGTGTTTTGCTGCTGCTGCTCCACCTCCTCCAGTCTCCGGAATAGTCTACGTATAAATGCATCCCATCTGGATTCTGAGAAACAACAGCATACAATAACAGGCATCTTAAAGGTCTTGGATTCGAATTTCACTGATTTCAAAATCCAGGTTGATCATGCCCGTTGATGGTGGGGGGCGTCTTGTCAGTGTCTGCGGAATTAATCGAATTACCCGCGAGCTAACCGAACATCCTCTTCCAAAAAAAAAAAAAGAAGCATTTGGATTGAATTTTCTGTCTCAAAACCCAAAAGGAAACAACAGACATGCATTCATTCATTCTAGCTTTTTGGCTTCTCCTTAGTTGGGTTGGGTTGGGCTGGGTTGGGTGGTTCCTTCAAGTTGAAAAAAGGAGGCAATGGACAGTGTTTTTGGTCGCGTTCTGAGAAAGTATGAAACAAAATGAAAAGCTACAACAGTGACGACATCATCCCCAACCCCAACTATAATTCCCCCGAAGCTTTAGCAGTACTAGTACCGATGTAATGTGGAGTACTATGTCTATGCAACTGCAACAGATACACAAGGAGCAAGCAAGAGACATAGCATGATGCCTCTATCGCATTCTCCACCCCACCCTCCCTTCTCTTTTGTCTAAAGCACAAGCCACAACAACCCCGACCTCTCTTCACCCGTTACATGCTCTCCCTCGCTAGTTTCTATCCAATAAGCTTGGACTAAGCTTGATCCTAACTAGCTGACCCACTTCACATTCCACTATCAGCAACTCTCTCCACCCACGACACATAAGTATCGGATCAAAGATTGCATCCGTACAGAAATAGACCGCTATGCGAGGTCGGATGGATCATGCTAAATGGTAGTAGTATCAGAACTTTGGTCCTTGTACAAGCTAAACCTTAGGTTCTCGGATAAACCAACCCCACTTCACATTGCACCATGTGAAGCCATACCACCACCTAGCCAACCCCCTGACACTAGACAAAAGTTCATATGCCTTCAAGCTGGTTGCCACCATCACATCGTACTATACAAGACAAAAGGCTTAAACCTTCAGTTTCAATCACAATAACTACTACCATGGGTATTGGTGAAGAAATGCAATCATGAAAACAACATCAACTTCCTTTTCTACCTTCTTTCTTCAAATAACAAAATTTGATACAAGAATGCTTACGATTCTTCTGCAGTTGCCGGAGCTTGTGTATGAATTTCAGATATGGTAAACAACAGAGTCCGATTTACCTAATAGAGCAGAGCATTTAGGCAAATAATCTCCTGTATTCCTCGGCCTCTTCAGCCATCTCTTCTAGGCTTCTATCATTCCTCTCCTTATCCAAGTCCAGCTTCTCTGCCAGCTCTTTCTCCTTCACATCTATCTGTTAATCATGGAGAGACAGCATTCAGAACATTGCATGACGAAACCAAAGGTGGTATATAAAAAGTAACGCAATCCATGACCAATTAATGGTTCAACTTTCAAGCAATTCAAAGAAGAGATTATCTAACTCACAGCATCGTAGATCTCGTCATTCTTCTCAAAGTCACCAACTTTCCGAGGGAGAATATGGACGTGAACATGAGGGACTGTTTGCCCGGCCTCTGCACCATCCTAAAACATCAAGGAACATCACATTAGTGCCCAAGGTAGACACACCATGTTTGCAAGCTTTATTACCACAACAGAACTTTTAATGCGTCGTGTTGAGTTGGTGAGGGGAAACAGACAGCCAAGTTCCAAACACTTCCATAAGCACACAGGAAGAAGCAAGACAAAGAACTGAATGGCACATACTTGAATTGCAAATGTAAGAGATGACGCTTTATGATATTGCTCTAGCTGTCTGCCAACCTTCTGCGCTGTGAGCCATAGATCGGCTGTCTCACTGGGATTTAGGTCAAGAAAGCGCTTGACTTCACGCTTTGGGCACACAAGTACATGTGCAGGACGTCAAGGACAACAACAATAACATGAAGGCATGAATTTACAAATACCACACTGTTCTTTGCACTAGTATAACCGAAAGCAAATTGAAGTAACACACGAGTTGTGATAAGAGAAAAATTCGTTCTGATGTCTTTTTAAGCTTTTCCAAGAAATGCTAGAAAATACACGGAAGATATAGATATGCAGCCAAATAGTAGTAATACTTGAAGCACAAACTAGTTAAAGAAGCATACAAATTTACATAGGAAATCAACAGCCAAGATCCTTGTAGTTCGTCAATTGAGTCTAGCGAAATCAAGAGAAATAGAAGCGGTTCACATTTCACTAGATGCGATCTCATAGTGAGACTGAAAAATAAACCAACGGTTCTGCTAAATGGCAATCTATGACACTGCAGGATAGTAAACATTGTAACATAATAGTAGTGCTGTACTGCTGCGGACGATGTTTCTCCATGAGAACTACCTAGCTACACATTTTTGCAATAACCAACTCATTCCATCCACCAAAGCTCAACTATGTTAATCAAGCTGCAGAGAAGTCTAGTTTCACTCGTAGAGGTGCGTGCAGATACAAGTCAATCAAATAAAATCAGGGTCCTGAAATAAATAAATTTGTACCAAATAGTAGTAGATTAACAGAATCGTCAAGCAAATTTAACTATTTCCCAGCCTGATTCTCGAATGTCAAAAGTGCAAGGACATTTGAATGCCAACAATGGTGATCTACAAAGAAACTAATCTTGACAAATAAAGGATCTAAGAGAAAGACAGTGATTACTCCATCAAAATGTTACTCCTAGAAATAAAGGATATGACCTGCAAAAACACAAGAACACTATAAGAAAATGAGAAAAAATGCAGAGTAAGCCTAAATTCCTAATTGCACATAGAATTGAGTAAATACTAAGCAAGTTGCACAGAGAATTGAGTAACAAGGTTGCAGAATTCGAAGTCATTCCACTCGATAACACAGAAATGAGGAAGTAACTCATTACAAGCAGAGTGAGGAGGAGAAGGATGAAGAAGGGATGAGTACCAGGAACAAGTGGGCGCAAATTAACCATAGCATAGGAGAGATCGGTGGAAGAGAACACTTCCTTCTCATGGATCTTGTACGGCCCAAACTTGTACTCGTTCGAACCCATCTGTCACCATAGAAAACGCACAACTTATGATAATTGCTAATTCATGTCACCCTCCTCACTCATCACTAACCTGAGAAGTCGCAATTGAACGCAACCGGAGCCGCTGTCGAATATCCAAATAAGGATCCCTGATTCCGTCGCCGCCGAGGCAACGCCTTGCTCCACCGAGGGAAGATGGATGAAGCAGTTGAGCTCGTTGAATCACCTGCTTCGACATCATTGTTTTATTGCAGACATTCGTGGAAAATGGGCCAGTCTATTTCTCTTCAACAAGGTTTCATGTGGGCTGTTTCGACTTGGAGCTTTATTCAGAAGCCCAACAACCCAACAGCCCAATGACTGGCGGGTAGACAGCAACGATCGACAACGATCCTCTTTTGACAATCGAAACCCTAATTTAACTCGTCCTCTCCCCCATTTTGGTCCCCCCACCACTCTATATTTGATCGATCAAAGTACCCGCAGGAGAGGAATATCTCTCCGTCCAATTCATTTAATCCATGGAAAACCGCTGTAACTCCGTCGTCGTCGTCGTGATCGAAGTCTTCCTAATGCATCAACAGGCGAGGCTCGTTTCGAGGACTCTGCCATGACTAACTTGCACTGCCACAAATACATTAGCAAGAGGTAACTAACCTTTTGAACTCCAAATCAGGAGACCGCAGCAGGTTGAGGTGGAAAAAAAAAGCTTGCATTGTGGATGCTCTCATGTACCGCGAATCATGTGCGACGTATAGAGGTGAGATATGTAAAAAAAAAAAAATGTCCTTAAAATTTATCTCATGACCAAGGTAACGTGTACCGGGCCCAATGTACATTGTATCATTCCCCAAGAAACAGTCCATATGGAACCTCCAAGTCGATGTCATCAATAGATGACAAAACTAAGAGACTGTTACTGTTAGTTTTTAATCTAACGAATAGTGTTCGTACATTGTAGCAATAGAAAGTTGAACTAATGAATAAGTTTTTACTTCCCCTTTTTTACCTTGGTAAATCTGTCACCATATTCTTCTTTCTATCATGGACAAGGCGCTTTTTACCTCCTCCAATCATCGCATCCAACCTTTTCCATGTCCATTTTCCCACGGTTCCATTTTCTCCCCGCAAAACCCTCTCCTCCTCTCAATATCACCAGAACATTTTTCTTTTAAAGAAAAAAGGGCTGTGCACTTCAGCCATTATAATACTATTCGGTCGTTTTAATAGCAAAAAATAACAAGACAAAATCAAGAAAAAACATAGAGAACCCCGGCAAAGAATCGAAGCTCCAGCGGACAAAGCAACCACCAAATCTCTCCTCCATCTTCCAGAACATATCTCATAATTATTGAGAGACTTCAACTATACTTGACAAATAAGAGGGAGAGATCAAACCAGGAAAGCCACTAGCTGCTAGCAAAGCTTGTTAGGGTGATCTGATCAGTTATGGATTCAGCATCGGCGGCGGGAGGATCCGGGAACCCGAGCGACGAAGGTCCATCCGATCAAGGAGGATCGTCGTCGTCCCCTGCCACCACCGCTGCAGCTCCCCTACTTAGCCGTTACGAGTCCCAGAAACGCCGGGACTGGAACTCCTTCCTACAGTACCTCAAAAACCACAAGCCCCCGCTAACGCTGTCGCGATGCAGCGGGGCACACGTGATAGAGTTCCTGAAGTATCTGGATCAGTTCGGGAAGACCAAGGTCCACATCACCGGCTGCCCGTATTTCGGGCAGCCTAACCCTCCCGCCCCGTGTCCCTGCCCACTGAAGCAGGCTTGGGGTAGCCTGGATGCGCTCATCGGGAGACTGAGGGCGGCCTATGAGGAGAACGATGGACGGCCGGAGTCTAACCCCTTTGGAGCGAGGGCAGTGAGGATTTATCTTAGGGAGGTGAGGGAAGGGCAGGCGAAGGCTAGAGGGATTCCTTCTGAGAAGAAGAAGCGAAAACGGCCTGGTGGGAAGGGTGAAGGTGGTGCAAGTGGTAGTGGTGGAGCTGGTGGCAGCGGTGGTGGTGGTGGTGATGCTGGTGGGGCCGCATCTGGTGCTTCTGTCACAGCAGCCTAGCTCATGAGCCGGAATAATTTTTACGTTCCGGTGTTGGTAGTTAACTGTAGAGCTGTTGTCAATATGTTAGTAGTAATGATTTATGTATATGGTCGGGATGGATTTGATTAATAATGATGACTGACTGACTGATTGTTTGGTCAAATTGGCTAAGGTAGTGCCAGATGAAATATGCGATCACTATCGTTGAGTTTTTCCTCTTAATACAGGCAGGTTCTCGAGATCTTCAGTTTCTAACGTGTGTTTGGTTGTGCTTCCTCGCAGTGCAAGGAAGCTTAGCTGCTAATTAGGCATGCTGCTGCTGCTGCTGATGATGATGATGATGATCCGACAGACACATCGGAGGCGTATATTTATGGGGAGATGGAGCTACAGTTGTATTGATCAAACTCCGAGTGCTGCAAGCTATGTAGCTGGAGTTGGAACGGAGCATTGTTTTTAAGTTGAATGATGATTCGGAGGAATGAAGCACACCAAGGAAGAAGAATGGGGAATTCAGGTAGCAGTTTCACTCATCTGTCTGCAGCATAGTGTCGAGACCAGATTGCAAATATACATATATATATGGACACACAGATAACGATATGAAAGTTACTACAAAATTGAATGAAAAGGAAATGACGAATAGAGAGGAAGAGTGGTCCTGCTTGCAGCTGCAGGGTGCATTCTAGCTAGGCGTCAATGGCGGCTCCTCCGCCTGGGTGGGACGGAATAATTACGACACGTGCCCCCTTGATTTTTACCGCTTCCTTCCTCTAAAATTATTTCCACTTCATTTTTCCTGTGTCCTGGGATAATTAACCTTTACACTTTCCCAGAATTGGTGAATTCTGCATGATAATTAAGACTCTGATGCTGTTCCTCAACTTGTAATTGGAGACTTTGGAGAGTTTTGTCGTTTTTGAAAATCATTTGGTTGTCACACATCCACCACTTTTATCATGTAATAACATCACCTAGCAAGTTACTATATGTCGATATGAATCCGACCGGCAGTATCGAGTATGGGGTTCCACCTTTGGTGGAGAACACATAATCCACTCCAATTCAAAACAGGAATCTGTAATTGCATTCGAGTAGTATTATTTCAATGCGTATGAGATTAAGACCCTAACCTTATGGTCAAGAAGAATGGAATTTCTTTAACTAGTTATTGTTTAGTATTTTTTAAAGAATAGTTAGTTCCTATTTGTAACCCAGAAGAAAATAGAGGAATATAGTCACTACTATCACTCTGAAAATGACCAATTGCCAACCCTTTCAGCCTCGCCATGCCACTATCAACCGTACTAAAGAATTCATGTAGTACAGATACTTTGATAATATTGTACTCTATGGTTAAAGCACGGTTATGGCTAAGACCTCGGATCAATGGACCATTGAAAATGAATCATTGAAGTATTTAATTAAGTTGTATGCATATTTTTTAATTTTTTTGATTAATTGCTTTTAATAATTTAATTTACTCCAATTCAACTTATTCGATTTGATTGGTCCAACCCTTTGTTGCTATCTTTGGATATACTGTAACTGATTTGATGTTATTCCTTATCAAATTAGAAAACGTTGTAATTTTTAAATAATATCCAAATAAGACAAATGTTATAATTTTTATGAAATAGATGAGTAATATGCATCTCACTTGTATGAAAAATTGGGTGCAGCCTATGCCCTTGCATCGTTTATTCTTTGGCCTACGAACACACGGGAAAGAAAGTGGTAAATACTCTCTGAATGCACAAATTTTGATTCAGGATATCTGTGTAGTTCTGATTGGACGCTCAGGCTAACCCAAAATCTGGTTCAGTAGATCCACTTTCATGTCATAGTATCTAAAATAAATCAGACTAACATGACCATGTCGAAATTTTGATAGAGTAGTTTCTTCATAAATGTTTCACCACAACTATACTTCAAGAGAGTATGATGTATGCAGCTGATGTTGAAACACTGGCATCAGATTATGAAAGATAAAGCCAGAAAACGAGGTGTGAGTCCCATCATGGTCATAAGACTCATAACATAGCACTTTAGTGTTCAAGTTTGGATATACGAAAAGCATGCATACCTGGTGTTGCTATCTTTTTATAGACGGTGGATTGATAGAGTTGTCTAATCTCTGTCTGCTGGAAACCAACTCCATCGCCGTAGCTAGCAAGGCATCCGTGCTAAGATATGTGAACTTCAAGTATCATCTGACAGTTCAACTGGAATAACAAAGTGTACAAATCAAAGGCATACATGAAACTGAAATCTATCCAACAGAAATGCATTTCCTTTCTACTTGCAATAATCGACATCAGTCCCATAAATTTCCCCTTCCTGCTTCAAGTACTAAACATAGATAGTACAACTTCCTTGTATCTCGACTTATTTCAGCCAGCATAGATTATACAACTAGAGCTTTGAGAAGGCATTCCCACAATAAGATCAAGATATAAATCCTCTGCTTTTTAGACTTTCAACACCATCCTTGATTATTTGCTCCAA
Source organism: Drosera spatulata (assembly GCA_035668315.1). NCBI lineage: Eukaryota > Viridiplantae > Streptophyta > Magnoliopsida > Caryophyllales > Droseraceae > Drosera > Drosera spatulata. The sequence goes on along the minus strand of JAOVYX010011057.1, from coordinate 92,025 downwards.
GGGAATGAAATGCAGTCCTAGATCCATCAACTTCTGTGCTCCATTATTGTCCCGCAGCAATCCCGGCTGAGTATCCCTTGGCAACCTATTAGATACAGGAAATAGAAACTGTGACTTAAGAACCTGATGAAGGAATGATCACATTATCAAATTAAAAGTTGCTCATTACTTGACATGATATTCATTTTAACATTGTGAGGTGCCTCCAGGTAGTTTCACAAAAAGAACACAACTGAATTAAAGGTAGTGTACCCCGGGACTACACTACCTTGGAACGCTATACTCCGGATATATTTCAGCAACTTTAGCAGCAAAATCCCCAAAATGAGAAATGGACTCAACACACAAGTGCCTTCCTGCTGCCGATTTGTTCTCATACACTAAGATGTGTGCAAGGGCAACATCTTTCACATGGACAGGTCCCATATAAAAATCTGGATATTCTTCGGTAGACCCTGTTATATGTTTTTTACAGTTAGTAAATGTTTTCAAACAAGCTGCAGGGTACAAAGAGGTCTATGCACAGGATTGAGCAACTTAGAATAAAGTATAATCATCCTGGACGAGAAACAAATCAGCAGGCAGAAGATTACCCTGAAGAAGGCGCAGAAGCACTAGCATGCTTGCATTTATAGCGGGAGGAATAATAGGTCCCAAAACAGTGCCTGGATTCACCGTCACCACATCCAAACCATTCTTTTCAGCAAATTCCCAAGCTTCTTTTTCAGCCAGAGTCTTTGAAAGTGGATACCACAGCTACGTACAACACAAGGAAGAAGACATTCTTGATCAATTAACAGTTAAATGAGTTCAAGAAGGGCGAAAATTTGACTCCCTTGCTTCAGTATCATGTGCTTAGTTCACATTGTGACAAAAGTGGAGATACACTGACTCTCCTTTTGATCAAAAAATTCATCCACCATGAAAATGTGCGCCAGCAGTCACTAATCAACGGAAGCATACCCCTTTCTGCTTGCAATACTCGACGTCAGTCCAACAATCTTCTCGCTTGGAAACATCAGCAGGCCAATGTGGACTTGGTGTAATAGCAGAAATCGACGAGGTGACAACAACACGCTTAACCCCGACCTCCTTGGCAGCTGTAAGGACATGTTTAGTCCCTGTAATGGCCGGGCCCAAAACCTCCTCCTACAAAAAGAACACCGAACACAAGCAACCTTGCTTGAGGCAATTCGGCTCCTTTCCTTGAACGCATCAGAACAAACATTACAAGTAGTAGCTAATAAAACAACATTGTCAGTAGGACAGCGACCAGGATCATAAGTTTCATCACCTCAGGGTTCTTGATTTCATCCACAGTGCACGGTGATGCCACATGGAAAACACCAACTGTTCCAGTAACCGCAGCAGAAACAGAGCCATAATCAAGCAGATCGATTGGGAACAGACGAAGACGAGCATCCGCTCCTTCTAAGGCTAATAGATGCTTCGTCTCCTTCTCATCCTCTGTGTACAACAAACCAAATCACCAAATCGATAAAAAAAAAAAACCCTTAAGATATTACACTAGGATCCGTACACATTACATCAAAGAACAGCAATCATAGCTCACAAGAGAACTAGTAATTGATGATGGAATTGGAGGAAGAGGAGACGAACCCAGATCGCGGACGGTGGCGTGAACGGTGTAGCCGCGATCGAGGAGGAGACGGACCAGCCATGAGCCAATGTAGCCGCTGCCGCCAGTGACGCACACCGCCGTTGTAGCCGCTTCTCTCTTCTCAACTGACATGACTTTCGCCCTCCTCTCCGCCGTTGTCGATCACTTTCGCTCTGTGCTTTTTTTGGGACATAATAATGGAGTACGACGTCTCGCTGTCCTAACCCGATCACACCAGAGCACGCACATCACTCATGTGCTAGATTCCACATTATGCAATTTTGGTCCAATCAATTTTATCTAAAGTTTGCAATTGGTGATTTCATGGTCTGAAAATGTGTAGTTCTATCTAAGATGTATCATTGTAATTAGTCTTGGATATCTAAAATCTGAAAACTTTGACAATGCTCCACAAAAATATATTTATCCTTGACTACTGAAGCCAGAGTTCATTGCACTCCATTGTAAACCTATGATAATGCGCCATTATGCAGAGGGGCCATGTAAAAAAATTATTCTTTTCGTCTCGAATTATTTATAATAATTTTAAAAATATATTTATTGATGAAGTTTGACTCGCATCGTGAAATGATTAAACATCATTTTTTGAAAAATTATCATAAAATATCAATGATAATTTCAATTATGTATTTCAATTTTAAATCAATAACATAATTTTTCTTACGTCATTAAAACAACAAATAAAACTTTTGGGATTTAATATAAAAACTTTTGGGATTTAATATGAGATAGCATAAACCGGACAAAAGCAACACAAATACTGTGTAGTGTACGAGTGAGCTTTCTGTCACGGGGTTAGAGTTTCGCTACCCGTGCGACACTCAAGTTACTCACTCCTTCGCTTGAGCTCAGCCTACTCGTCATCCAAAAAATAATATTTGAGAACACAAGAGAGTTTGGACTTGGAAATAAGCTTTGTATTAAGAACTTTGAAAGATTATAAGGTTTTGAGCTTACAAGAGTGTTTGGAATGACTTGGATGGTGTGGGATGGTTTGGCAAATGAGCCTTGCACCCCTTTATATACACCCCCATGGAGAGTTCTAGACTTGTCCATCTAGACTCTTCCATATTCCTCTCCTATGTACAAAAACCTACAAGAGTCTTCTACACTCTTCTCATATGTACAAGAATACTCAAGAACTTCCTAAAGAATTCTACCAAATTGTAGGGAATTCTAGAGAATTCAGAAGAATCTTAAAATTCTCAAAAAAACTCTAAAAAAATATAAAATTATTTAAAAAAATGTGAAGTACTCTAGAAAATTTTTCAACTTGATCCTCTCAAATTAGCCGGTCGATGACATCTCGCTTCGCAACTCCAAGTGGCTCAAACCCCACTCCGATGTCCTCTTCTCCTGCTTCTGTGCTTCCCATTCCCCTCTCACTACCCCTCTAGGGTTTCCGTTTCCTCGGCTTCCACTGCAGCTGTGGGAGTGAACTGGGGCAACAATGCAGCACACCCACTCCCAGCGCACACGGTGGTGCAGCTCCTCAAATCCAACGCCATCACCAAACTCAAGCTCTCCGATTCCAATCCTACAGTTCTCGGGGCCCTCGCTGGCTCCAACATCAATGTCGTAGTCGGTGTGCCGAATTCGATGCTCGAGACATAACTCGTCGTTAAAGGCCGCCGAGAGTTGGGTTCATGATAATGTCACTCAAGGATCAAAGAGGCATTGCGTATGGGAGCTTTGAAAGGCATTGGGGTATTTTCACCTTTGATGGGCAAGCCAAGTATCAGCTTGATTTAGCAGGTTTAAGCTCTCAAAAAACTCTCGTAAATGCTGAGAATGTGGAGTACCTATCAGCTAGATGGTGTTTAGTAGATAACAGCAAGGACCTTACAAATGCCACCGCTAGTGCCTTGGATGCATGCTCTTTGGCCGATTGCAGCACTCTGTTGTCTCCTGGTGGTTCTTGTTCTAACCTCACTTGGCCGGCTAATGTCTCTTATGCATTTAACTGCTACTACGAGCAGCATGATCAAAGTGGAGATAGTTGTAATTTTGGTGGTTTAGGCTTGATCACTACAGTCGATCCCTCGGTTAATCCGTGTAGGTTCTGTGTTCAGATCCGAAATTCAGGAATTGTGCTTCAAGGGTATTCCATCGTTTTGTTCTCAGCATTGGTGTTTGTTAGCTTCCTGAATTCTGTATGATGTATGTTGGAAGTATTTGAATGGACTTGATTTTGCTTCCTCTATTCTCTGTTGTTTACTGTCTTGATTTGTAGGTAACTTCACAAAGCCATTGGTTTCTGTAGAAGAGGTTCCAAACGTAGGCAATCGTCTTTTGCATTTTGTTTGTTTGTGTCCATGTTTTCCTACCTCAGTTTGGTGTTGGATATAATATTCACACGGACAAGGATTGAACGATGTCTTCTTTCTTCATATGAGACCGCCTCATATTTATAATGGAAATAGGACTGATTATATTTCGTCCAATTCAATCTTTATTCAGGATGCTGTTGTTATTTTATGTGTTGTTTATTCTATAGATTCACATCAAGATAAGTTTTAAAGGATCGACATATCAAGATAAGTTTTCATTATCAATACAAAATATAATAACAGAAAAAGTGTGTCCCTTCATAATTTTTTGAAAAAAAACAGAAAATTAATTTTTTGTTTTTTGTTTTTTTGTTTCAGTGAGGGCTGTTATTTGAAATCAGATAAAAAATTTTTTTTTGAAAGATACAAATCTATATTTTATGAAATAAGCTTATGTTTTTTCTAATTAAAAATATATTTCATCTGATAAAAATTTTATTTATAAATAAAGGCAATACTCATTTTGCATAATTCCTGGGAAATAATAATATTGGCCCAAGTGCTATAAATACACTTATTTGCGTTGCCCTCTTATAGTCACTCGCCTCTCGGGCACATCAATCCCCAAAATCGACCCCTGTGGTGGAAAAAAGCTTCGAAACCCTAGATCTCTTTGTTACGATGTACGGCGGCGACGGGTCTGCTCCTCCTCCACAATCCGGTGGAGGTTACGGCGGAGGCTACGGTGGCGGCGCTGATGGCGGTGGATACGGCGGGCCTGGTGGTTACGGAGGCGGCGCCGCTGGCGGTTATGGGGGAAGCGGTGGAGCCGGTGGATACGCTGGCGGCGGTGGATATGGTGGAGGCGGTGGGGGAGGTTATGGTGGAGGAGGCGGTGGAAGAGGTTATGGAGGAGGGAAAGAGGAAGATTATGGTAGTCGAGGCGGAGGTGGGTATGATAGGGGTGGCGGCGGCCGCGGTGGCAGGGATGGCCGTGATGGAGGTTACGGAGGTGGAAGAGGCAGCGGTTATGGGGGAAATTCACAGGATAGGGGTCGTAAATTCTTGCAAGTTTGTGTATTTTGTATATGATTGGGTGATATAAATTTGTTGTTATCTGATGGATCTGCTCGTTGTGTAGGAGGGGGCGGATATCAAGGAGGAGACCGCAATGGTCGTGGTGGTCGAGGCGGTGGCCGTGGAGGGAGTGGCCGGGATGGTGATTGGCGTTGTCCTGACCCAAAGTAAGGCCTTTATCTCATCTTTTTCTGTAAAAAATTATCATCTGCCGGTATATTACTAAATTCTTTATTCGTTAAACACCAATTCTTTGATATCTTGGTTTGTAATTAGTTGTTCTTGGTTGTCTGTTGGGGTATAGTGTCTGATGATTGATGTTGAAGTTGTTTAATATGACTCATGGTCGAAGTTGTCATTGAAATTTGTATATGTGGTGTAGCTGTGGGAATGTGAACTTTGCCAGACGAACTGAGTGTAACAAATGTGGTACACCTGCTCCTGCGGGTACTGGTGATCATGGTAATACTGGAGGAGGAAGCTACAGTAGAGAAAGTAGTGGTTCTTATGGAGGTGATAAAGGGGGTAGAGGAGGCAGTTACGATGGAGGGAAAGGCGGAAGTGGCAGTCGTGGCAGAGATGGTGGTGGTTATGGTCAACCCTCTCCACCTGTGCCTTCATATGGTGGATCTGGCGGGAATTTTCCTCCCTCTAATGCTTATAATGGTAACACTAGTTATGGGTCTGATGCTGTTCCTCCCCCGACAAGCTATACTGGTGGGCCTGGTTCATATCCACCTTCCTATGGTGGAGATGCTACATTAGATGCGCGAGGTGGTTCCCGGGGTGGGCCTCCTTCTGGTGGTTATGGTGGTGGTCCTCAGGGTTCTAGAGGCAGTTATAGCGGTGGTTCTTCTGCTCCGGCATCCGTTCAAGAGACTGTCAAACAGTGTGATGAAAATTGTGATGACACTTGCAGAAACTCCAGAATATATATATCAAATTTGCCACCAGATATCACTATTGATGAACTCAGGGAACTTTTCGGAGGCATTGGAACAGTAATATATATTCCTCTTCCTTTGGCCCTATGTTCACCTTGCATATTAACGTTATCCAAGTGTTGTTCATATGCTGAGTATGGTTTTTGGTATTCTGATTCATTGCATTCTCTGAAAGTTTTGTACATGTGCTTTACGTTTATTGGTGTCGACATGTGTTTTGTTGACGGATTATTTTAATCCAAGACAATCCAATACAGTATTCTTCTGAGTTGCTCATCTTTATTTTTATATATTGTACAAAAAGAGGCTCCTTTCTTATGCTATGTTATGCTTTGCTTTCTTTGTGTAATCAAAGTAGTAATTCTAAACTTCTAGTTTCAGTTAATAGCCTTTTACATTAGCTTTGATTGAAGGAGAAGAATTAGCAGTCCAAGGTAAAATAATTGCTTTTACATGTGGTTGCTCGTCAAATTTCTGATGTCATTCCTCATGATTCTACCATAATGGGCACCCTCTAAGTTACTTATCTGGATTCTGGATTACAAATTCATTGATCATCTTTTCAACTATTATTCCCTTGGGCTATTTAGTCCATTGACTTTTCTTCTTCTAGAAACGTGTTAATGAACCCAAGCTGTTAATCAATTTAATTTTCAGCGTTGTCACTAGCAACCTGCATTTTTCTTCTCTGCTATAGCATGCTGAGAATAGTGTGGTTGGAGTTGTGGTCGCTTTATGTGTTTTCTTATGTGCATATCTGGTCATAGTTGTCTAATGTCTTAAATTTACTTTTCAGGTTGCGAGAATCAAGCAAAAAAGAGGCTACAAGGATCAGTGGCCTTGGAATATAAAGCTGTACACTGATGAGCAGGGGAATTTTAAGGGCGATGCAGTTTTGTCATATGAGGATCCTTCTGCTGCTCACTCTGCTGGTGGCTTCTATAACAGTAAGCAGCTGTTATTTCTTTTCTGTATCAGTAAAAGTGATGAGAATGGGAGTTGTGGTGGGACTTGCATCCTGTTATTTATCATGTTTTTACTTTGCAGATTATGAAATTAGAGGCTGTAAAATCAGTGTTGCGATGGCTGAGGTATCTGCACCAAAGGAACAACCTTCATATGGCAACAGGCAATTTTCTTGTGTACTTGTTTGATGTAGGATTTTGAATATTTTCCAATCCTGATCTCTCATGTGATATTCATATGAACTTGGTTGAATAGTGTTCATGGTGGGATTCTACCTTGACAGTTTTGAGCTTTGACGTATTAGATTCTTCCTTCATTCTTGCTTATGACGTGCTTTCCTGCTTACTCGAGTCTCGAGTCAATACTATGATGCACTCTGCTTGAGTTGTAGCTTAGTGCTTAGTTTATTGAGGGGCATGCAAGTGATTGGAAGTCAAAATCGCTTTTTGGAGCTATTATGGTTAAGGTTTATTTTTTGCGCATGTAATTTTACTTTCGAAGATCAGGCTGTTTAGCCGGAGATCTGCCTGTGTTTCTATCTGTGTGACCTCTCTTGCAAGTGGGTTTTTTGCATACTGGGTGGAGCCTTTTTGTGGTTCTGAATAACCTGTGGGTATTCCGCTGGTTGCCTTGCTATTTAGACCCTAACACTGATTATGAAATGGCATCATAGTACGGGTTTGTGCTCAGTTGGGTAGTGGGAACCATATGTCTTTCCACTTCTGCTTTCAAATTCACAAACCTGCCTCCAAAAGCCATTACAATTTTTTCCATATTTCCTCTATTATCTCCTCTTAGTATTGGTTTTGGGCTCAGCTTTCTTGTTGGGAGGTGTTTCATCTCTATGGTGTAAACATTTTACACACACCCCCCCCGGCGGGGTTCCCTCGGCTTTTTATGGACAAATGTACGTGTAAAATGTTATGATTTTCCTGCTGTAGACTTTAGATCTATATACTCCGTATATGATTTTCTTTGAGTTTGTTTACTTTCTGATCGGGGTCAATTGCATACTGGGTGGAGCCATTTCGTTGCTCTGAATGACCTGTGGGTTCTCTGCAGGTTGCCTTGCTATATAGACCCTTAACATCAATGGAACAATGGCATCATAGTACAGGTTTTGTGCTTAGTGGGATGGTGGGCACTATATTTGTTTCTGTCATTCCTGTTTTCAAACTCTCAAACCTGTCTCCAAACGCCAGTACATTTTCCCCTTCGCGCTTAATGGCTTCCTGGCGCATGTTATGTGTTGAGAGGCTGTCTTGAAGCTGTATTTATTTCTTTAACCGCTGCTTTGAGCCTACAAACTTGCCTTCTTTTACTGCTATTTTTTCTCTCTCTCACCTCTGTCCTGGATGCGTGTTTCATGTAGAGATGTCATCTATAAGAATTTATTTTCTAAGTTTCTCTAGTCAAAGTTATTGGAAATGCTTGTTTCCTTGATCTGCTGATCTGAGTTGTCCAACTCTTGGCTTGCAGGGGTGCTGGAAGAGGTGGTGGAAGAGGCGGTGGTTACGGAGGTGGTGATAGGCGCAGGGACTACAGAGATTCAGGTTCTGGTCCTGATAGACATGATCGTGGAGGAAACCGGTCACGGCCATACTAAGAACTGCTACCTGGCATGTCAAATGTTTTTAAGTTGGAAAATGTTGTCCTGAGGAATGTAACTTTGCGCCTGCACTCTTCTTTCTTCGTGGAAAGAGATAAATAGGTAGGCTGTTCATCTGCTTTGTTACTCACTTTTAGTTCCCGGCCTGGGCGTGGAACGATGCTGCTACTTTGAGATTGGGATTGATTTGAACCTTGTTAATGTTTTTTTAGAGAAGCAAGTGGATTACCTCCAAATTGCTTTTCCTATGTACCAGATAAAGATAATCTCCAAAATTTGCTGGTAAGTTTAGTTTCAATGTGTCAGGTGAGTGCTACTCATTTAACATACCATCTTTTGATGTCTTTCCTGTGTCTAATGGAAGATAAGAAAATTGGAGTGACAGGACCTTTGTCGTGTCATCAAGAGATTGTTATGTTGGTAGAAGTCGATATGTGCAATGTTGGTATTGGTTTTCTCAGATGAAGTTTGCGGCTGCTGAGGATTCCTTTCCGTTCTCGACATTTTTCAATCATCTAAATCTGCTCAATGGATCATGTGGTGTGCGACATATGTTTTCCTTGGAAAGACTACCGCCATCTTTGATAGTACTACAGATGTTCTAGTACAATTTCCACCTTCAGTACAATGGGTTTTGCTGTCGTAGAATCCAGCTACAGCTGTTCAAATTTTCTGTTTCCTCGCCTTTGGTATCTCAGAACGAAGTAGGAACCGAGCTTTACTAAGTAATTTTTGGTAGGACAATGTACTCAGACCGGTATTTTTAACTTGTGATCTATGGTTCTAAAGAAACTAACACATTGATTGAATAGACTGCCCATATGGATGCATGCTGTCTACTGTCATTATCATCTCGGGCATTGCTTTTAGGGATGCTTATTCCAAGTAGATCTAGTGACGGGGGATACATGAGAAAAGTTACCCAAAGATGGCGTGCGTACGCAGTGAGTTTGTGCATTGTCCAAAATGATCTCATACCAAAATTGTCATGATATGTATAGTATATGTTTCTTTCCATTAAAATTGCAATCTTTGTACATATGGATCAAAAAATGCTTTGGCTATGAATCGTTTATAAAACGATTAAATCTCGTTGATTTAATTTTGTTATAACATTAAAACGAATAATAAAATTCTTTAAAATACATGTTGAATGAAATTGATATACTAAAATCCATTGAAAGACAGTTATTATATAATATTATTTTAATGGAACTACTCCCTCCGTGTTGTACTGACGATCAATTCGAAGCCGACCTTGTTCTTGTACCGGTAGGGTGAAACCCTATCGATGATCTCACTCGACTGGGTCTTTCTTCTCCCAGCAGTGGTATGACAGTGCACAACTGCATCTTGATTCCCAAAGTAGCGATTTTAATGGAACTGCTTGATTTTTGTTGTTCTTTTTTCTTCTTGTGAAACTTCAAAGAAACAATGCCAAGAAAAGAAGAAATTTACGTGTGGAGTATGTAAAAGGGGTCTGCTTCTTAAGGCGTTACACCACACCCAGGCTCTGACTTCGTCGAAACAGGAAGAAAGGCTACTAGTACTATGTTTTGTTTGGGCTATCATGGAAAACAGATAAACAAGAAACCTCCTTCATCCGGTAGCTATGAATGTCCTTGATTCTCTAATTTCATCTGAATCATCTAGTGTACTATTATAAGCAGATATAAAGTGATAAATCAGGAATGCACTTTCTATAATTTCTTTCTACTGTTTACTCAATTGGCTGCCAGTCATCTTTAGGATGAGAGTTTGACAACAGGATAAATAGTGGTCAAAAATAAATTTTTCCCTTGCTTAAATCCTTTTTATTCATCAGCCATGAGGATTGCTTGTGAACTTGGGGGCTTGTTTTGATAGTTTTATACCATTCTTTTTGTTTGAAATTATATACAAACGGGATTTTTATTTTATGATGATGGGAGCTAGATGTGAAAATATGTGAGAATGTGAAAAATTAGTGAGGTGTGGTAGGATAATGTGTTTAATTTAATATAAATTTGATTTCAAATATGAAAATAAAGCAAGTGTTCTATACATTTTGTGACAGCCTAAAAAAAAATGTTAGCAATGGAATGGAGGGACTATCAAGGAACAATTTTATCCAAAGCTCAAGCTTATGATAAATAGTACTTTTTCCGTCCCAAATAAATTACGACACATTATTAAATATGGATGTTCTACATAAATTATAACATTTTCTAAATTGACAAGTTTTGAGGAATCAAAACTTTAAAACATCCCTATTTTATATTGCATCTTCATCATCATTTTTTTTTTCTCTTTTTGCTTACTCACAATTTTAACACTTCTTTCTCTTACTTTTTCTCTCTCTACCCACTCACAGCTCATACTCACTTACAAGAGCATAATAGGAAAATAAGCCTAAGCCAATAAATTTATTAAAAATCATGTCAAATCAACACATCGTAATTTATCTGGGAGGGAGGGAGTAGTACAAGAATATTATTTTCATTTAATAAGACACAGTGCATTTATCATCATATACCAAGTATTAAATAATATGGTAATTCTAAGTCGTGCCCTTTAGTCACACATTTCTAATACATATTGGACAGTAATGAAAGTTCAATCTTGTGGCCAGTTGCACAATTTCTTGTAAATTTTAATTTTATTTTAATTTTAATTCTGGTTTTAATTTTGTTTATTTTTAATTTTTTTGCTTCTTACCTCAGCTTAACAAGCTCAGGGTCTGTGTTCCTCTTATTTTTTCCTCTTCTTGAGCCTGGACCAAGTCGCATGGAGAGTATAAGTCTGCTGAAAAAACTGGTCTTTGGAGTCGCATAAAGGCTATCTTTTTGCACATGTATCGGCTGCTTTGAATTAGATGTCGGTGCAGCAGGAATTTCATATCAGGATGAACACTGCATAAATCTGATACAATATGCTATCATTTGTAGTATGAAAGCAGAAAAACCCATTGTGGGTTACTAGTGACTTGAAGATTAACCATGGTGTAGAATGTTCTATTTTTGCTTCAAGCACTGATAGGATGTGAAGTTTATTTGGTGCACTTCATTCAGCAGAAGAGGGACAAGTTGGTCTGAGCCCTGAGGCTGTCATATTCTTGTTGTTCTCAAGATCATGTGGTCGTCATTTCAGGCACTGACTGCAAGCTATCTGAAATGCAAGACCATTTGGAGCTTCAAAGAGACTTCGATGTGCAAACTAGGCTTTTAAGCTCCAAGCATCTCATTCAGATCTGGACGTTAGAGGCGGGATAAAGTTGATAAGGAAAAGCGCGGAGATCAGCAGCAAATTGAGAATTCTGTACGGATGGCATGACACTGTTTCTGAATATGCCTGTCATGTGAACATTTGTGGTATGGCACTCTTCTGCATCTACCCTGTTTTTAATACTCATGCTACGGATGGCATTAAGTCATTAACGAGCACTCATGAGATGTGAAAAACTGTACTTTCTTGTTGAAATAAGCACAAGATATGTCCTCACGAAAGACCTAATGACAAGGGATATTCCCTGCACAGCACATTACAGAGACTTTGAAGCACCCTCTCAAGGTCTATGCAGTGTACTGGTTATCATCAGCATTGCAGCACATGTTATGGACACAATAATAAACCATACCCTTCCGTCCTGTGAATCAGCTCGCTGCACTATGTGCAATAAGCACTACATCCAGCATGTACTCTAAACAGTAAATCTATCTCGTAACCTACCTTTTTCTATCACATAGTGCGACTTCATATAACAGTTGCACCGTAGAAGTTTGCATATGCCTGATATCTGGTTGCTGTTGTGTTACTATGTTATATCATCAGTATGAATCCTTTTGAAGGGTTCTGGTTGTTCCTAGACTCGTGATTATTATTTTCTACGAGGAAAAATGTCTGTATATGCATGTATATCTGTATTACTACCCAGTAATCTTTACAGTAGTCGGCTGAAGCATCATAGCAGTAGAGAAATAACTACAGACTATAGACCTCCGCACAAATTTCTCATTTTTTTTAACATCCGGAATCTTTTTCACCCGTACGCTTTGCAGGATTGATTTTCCATGTTGAGTTCATCATGTGCAAGGCTGCGTTTATTTTACCTTTTTTTTCGGTGGTAACCGGGCCTGGTTTTTTTTGCATTAGGGCACTCTGCTTTGGAAATCCCATTGACTTCCCTGTTAACTCAGTTGGATGCGTTCCTATGTGAGGTATCGCCTTCTGAAAACTTCCTGTTATTATGAAATACTGCTTGAAGTTTGTCTCTGATTTATAAAACGAAAACATTGCACTTCTCAATAATCGAATCTTCCATTTCACCAAAAAAGGCATTTATTGCTTGTATTGGTTCCTCCCATGTTCTTTTCTCTCGGATGGTGAGAGATGTCTGTTTTTTCCATTTTTTTCTAGTACCAATAAATATAAGTACTCACTAAAATCCAAGCTAGTTTTACAGGCTTCTAAACCTGTTTTCTTGTTTTGTCTCTCCTAATAGGCTTTGAAAACTTGGCCGTACTCAACAGAGTTCCATGTTTTGCTTTGTGGTAATAAGACAATATACGCACCTAGAAGAATTTTTTTAGGAAAAATTGACCATGACAACTTGAAAGGAGAGCTGTTTTCCTTGGAATAGAGGATTTGAAGCTTGGAATCATGTGATGTATTTAATGCTACTACTTAGGGTTCTACAAACATGAAGTAAATAATTCTTATTTGATTCCTCCTGCAGTTTTTTTATTAGTTGATGGATCTTAGCTTTCTGTCTGATACCGCTAAATGGTTAACATCAAGACTTTGAAGGCTATCCTGTAATAGAGTAAGATGCCCACCTCACCTTGGGTCATGAATTTACAGTTCCACTTCCAGGTTAGAATTCGACATTGCGACGGCTTGTCGGTGACTAGAACTGGTTGTGACCTTTTTCCATTTCCTGCATGTTGAGCAGCACTAATAATTAATAAGGAACTTATTAGGGTGTGCCTAACGGAATAGGATTACAGGTTCGATCTATAAAAACACATTTCCAGTATGTGTTTCGACAGTGTTTTTGACAATCTGTTATAATTTGCAAGGAAGGAGTGTCCTCTTGATTTTGCGAGGATGAGGTTGGGGCAGTAGTTTTTGAGCAACCCGGGGAAGGGTAGAGCTTGAAACTGTAAGTACTCTATGCATAGTTATTTTCGAGAACCATTAGAAGAAAGCTATATTTGGCTTACCCCAACCATTTGCAAGTACTCTGAAGATTCTCACAAAGCTTAAATGGTTCTGTCGACCATGTTCATGCGTGTTCTTCTTACAATTAAGACGCCACCATTAAACTGAGTAAAACAAGTAGTCATGGTTAGTAGTGCTTTGAGATGTTTTTGAAGAGCGTGTAAGTGTATTTGCATCCATGTGAATGTTGGACAGGCCAACAAACATTCACATTAGGCACGACCCATTTCTTCCTCTCTTGCGTCTATCGGGTTTGGTATTATGGAGTTTGAATACCATTAAATTTACTAGAATGTATGTTGGTAGATCCAAACTGCTCACCATTGGCTATTCGTCAACTGGTGTTAACTCTTTTCTTTTGCTAAAGATTTTCCTCTTGTTAAGCATTCTCATCTAAAGTCCACCTCTGTTTCTGTGTCTTTCTCCCCCTGAATTCTTGTATACTAAATATTTTATGGAGTGTGATTGAAGAGTCAAATTAGAATGTGGAAACAGAATAGTTGCATAATGCCGACTTTATCACACGCCAAGGCCGTGGTCAACCTCTCGTAAAGATTGTCATATTTATATATGTATTAATCGAGACGATTTTCATGACAACAAACCAAGTCTTTATCTTACATCTTTATCTTTATTGATACAAATTTAAATTTCCTTGTATTGTTGATCTAATAGTGGATATCCTAAGATGTTTTCTCCACTTTTTTTTGTTTTACTAAGTTCTCTGATATCTTTATCCCTTTTTTTATATAGTAATTCAACTCTCTCATCATCTTGCATTCTCAATAATTTAGATTTTCTTGCGAATACTAAGTATAAGTGTTGCTAGCAATGTATCCCCTCTATCACACCATTAACTACTACTATATGTAAGCCTTAAAACTATGGGAACTGCAATTTCCAGTTTCTTACACGAGTACAGTTGTGCCATACACGTTCAAGCTACTTCCCTTTTTATTTATTGGCTTCGATATTCTCATGTTTGTGTTCAAGCTGCTGCTGTTGAAATGACCACTATTTTATCATGTGGATCCATTTTATATTAAGTGTAAGCCAAATACTTCCTTTATACAACCATTATAAATATGCATTCTACTCCTTAGTTGTAGCTCCCCTCCTCTGTTATAGGCTTGTTCGAGATTAAAAACAATGATTCTTGATAGATCCTGTTCCTCTATCTAAGATTGAATCCCTCACATTTTATTTTGTTTGCAAGCAAAGAGATGGGTGGAAATTCACCTTGTGCATCATGCAAACTCTTGAGGCGTCGCTGTGCTGCAGACTGCATATTCGCCCCTTATTTCCCTCCAGATGATCCTCAGAGATTTGCGATCGTTCACAAAGTTTTTGGTGCAAGCAATGTCAGCAAAATGTTACAGGTCTTCTTCACTTTCTTTACAATATAAGCAAAATGTTATTAATCATGCTTGATGAAGCCTTCAAGCCTGTTCTTTGTTTGGCTTCTCCATTTCACTAGGGCGGAGTTTAGGTGATCCCTTGCGCTCTAGATATCATAGTTGATCAATGAAGTCCCTAAGGATAAAGTCTTTGTCTAAGACCCTCTGAGCTCTTACGAACTATCTCTTCAAATGCTGATGTTCTTGTGGACAGGGTTAGATAACTAAGACTCTAAAGACTCTAACCCTGCAAGGGCACTACTAAAATTACAGCGGTGGAATAGAGAACTCCCTGGTTGAGTCTCTGTTGGATGATGCCATGAAATATTTTGCATACATGTTCCCAAGGTTTTCCTTGTGCCATAATGTTAGACAAGGGCAGGTGATGCCACAACTTGATTTTGTCATATGTAAATTTAGCAACTTCACAAGTGTTGTTTGGTTTTCTGCCTATCGGAACTTATCTTTTTGTTTCTTTGATCTCAGGAAATTCCAGTTCATAGGAGAGCTGATGCAGTAAGCAGCTTAGTCTTTGAAGCCAATGCAAGAATGAGAGACCCAGTTTACGGCTGTGTTGGTGCGATTTCATACCTGCAAAACCAGGTCGTTCAGCTGCAAAAGCAGCTCGCGGTTGCTCAGGCAGAGATCATGTGCATCCAGATGCAGCAAGAAGCAAGCGCAACTGTACAATGCAACATGGCACTTCCAGATGAGAATTCTCTTGTTTACTATGCTAATAGCAACTGTGACAATTCACAGAGCTACCCTAGCTCGAGTTATCCTGGCAATGTAAACCCAGATCCTTTCAAGATGGAGTCCCTCTGGACATGAACATTTTAGATTCTCGTTTCCATTGCCATGTAATGTTAACAATGCTTTTCTTTACTTGCTACTCTCTGCATTCAGCTTTTCGTTGTTTCTAGGCAGACTTTTGACGGTTTGACAAATGAATATCTTAACTTGGAAGCATGAGTTCATTTTTCCTGGCTCAAATGGGAACATGAACAAAGGATCATTATATATTTTGATCTAGGATTTAGAAGCAATCATGTGATGTACCTATTAGAGTAAGCAGGTTAACGCGTCCTGGAAGGAGTATTTGCTACTACCAGTTGACCCTTTCAGGATTGACAATTTGGCAAATGCACATGTGAGACAAGACCATGTGAAGTTTACATTCTATTGATTATGTTTGTTTTATGGTTAAGTGAATGGTTAGCTGATAATGTTTGGGATTACTTATTGTTAAATCGTATGACTAAATGAAATGCTTAATCGTCTCGAGAAGGTCAAGGTCCGTCTATATATCTCAGTTCATATGAAAGTAAGAGATCTTTGTTTACAGATGGAATCGAAAGAAACCACCCAAATCATTCAGGGAAGCTCCACCAAAGTGACGATCAAGGAAAGTTCATTTAACTCGTCATTTCAAACCTTATCAGAGCAAAGCAACAAAAAAATTTGGAGCAACTTTTAGTTTCAATCATGCAATATCTTGATTATCTGATGTTTATTGATGATATGCCTCGAATCTTCTTCTCTACGTGAACCTTCAGCGTGTTCACGTTCTTTTTTCCGCGTAGTCTTCTTCCCGCGTATGATGTCCGTGTTTTTTTCATCATGTTTTTGATTTATAAGAGGAGAGGCAGGGCAAGGCAGAGAGACACAGAAAGGGGAGAGTGAAGCAGAGAGTAAAGCAAAGAGGAGAAAGGGAAGTGTGTCGGCGGGGAAGGAGCAAGTGGTTTAGAGCTATTGACGGTGCGCGGTGTGCCTCAAATCGGTATTTCTTCACCGCGTTTTCACCACGTGTGTTCTCCCCTTTACGCGTTGCTTCTCCGTGTGATATCCGTGTGCTGCTCAGTATAAAAGAGGATTGATGGAGGAGAAGAAGAGGCGCAGAGCCAAAGAGAAGCAAGAAGGGGGAAGAGAACCGGGCAGAGGCAAGGTAGAAGAAAGAAAAGGGGAATTGGGAAAGTGAAGAAGTGAGTGGAAGAAAGGGATAAAGGAGAAAACCGCTATTCACATATACACACAAAAATACATTGAGTGTTTAAGGGATTTGTTTTAGAGATTATTATCTCTATCCCTTATTGTGAGATTCTCAATATTTTGAGTGTAACTCCTTTTGCATTTCCTCATTTGATTATAGGATTCTTCGTCGTCGGCGACCGCCGGTGGTTTTTTCCCGAAAGGGTTTCCACGTAAAAATCTTTGTCTCAATTTATTTTTGCGCACTCGTTATTGTTTGTGTTTATTATTAACGGACCCGTTCGAAACAGGAGCTTTTTGTATTTCCAAACACACTAAACACATTAAACACATTAAAGTGAGGGTGTTTAGTTATTTGTTACGAGTTTTTGCAACTCGTATTGCTCCTTTTGTATTTTCTCATTTGACTAGTGGATTCTTCGTATTACACACTTGTTATTGTTTGTATTTATAATTAAGAGATCCGTTCGTAACAAACTGGTATCAGAGTTTGGAATGTTTCAATCCTTATTTTTTACATCAGGTTCGCCCACGTAGGTTTAGGAACAAACATTGTTAAGTTTGGGATTTAAGTTATATTTTTTACGGGTCAGTTTTTTGCATTTTTTTCCACAAAAACATTTTTTCCCCTGATGAACAGTGCAGTGAATAGTGCAGTGAACAGTGTGCGGACATAGACACTGTAGCTTCTCGTTTGTACATAAGACAGTGTCTCCATTCTTTCAAGATGAAGGAGTCCACTACCTCTTTGGAAAAGCACTTGACGAAGTTTCACACTATTCTTTTTTATCTGAAAAATATTGGAGTCACCATCGATGATGAAGAAGCGACGGTCATTCTGTTGTGTTCTCTCCCTAATAGCTATGAAGTCTTTGTGACTACTATGATTCATAATAGGGATTATTTGTCACTAGAAGACGTTAAGACGTCTTTGATCAGTAGTCAGCTGAGACACCAGCTCTCGGAATCGTCCAGACCCTCAAACTCTGATGATGCGCTATTCATCAGAGAGAGACAGGATCGAAGACAACAGGATAAGTTCAGAGGCTGATCGAAGAGTAAAAGCTCGAAGAAATCCGACTCTTGTCACTATTATCATCAGAAGGGACATTGGAGCAACGAATGTCCTAAACTGAAGAACAAGTAGAAGAAGGAGGAAACCTCAGTCGCTGGTATTGTCGAGACTCAGACAGTCTCGACCGATCTCACATCCGCCGTGGAGTCCATGATAGCATCCACTTCAGAGTGGGTGATGAATTCCAGTTGCATTTTTTACATTTGTCCGTATCGGGAGTGATTCGCCACATTTCCTGAGTCCAATGACGGCGTAGTTTTTATGGACAACAATCCTACTTGTAAGATTTTTGGTGTGGAAGATGTTAATATACAGATGTGGGATGGAGTTGTGCGAATATTGAAAGATATTCGATATGTTCCAGCTGTGAGACGGAACCTTATCTCTTTGGGTTCCCTTGATCGTAAAGGATGTTCCTATCATTCTCAGGATGGGGACATGGAGGTCAAAGAGAACCTTATGGTGACTATGAAGGCTCGACTTCATGCTGGATTGTACTATCTGGTTAGCGCGACGCACGATGGAGTTACAGCTGTTGTAAATTCATTGTCCGTCCATGATGGTGAGGCTAGTTCTGAGATGAAGTTGTGGCATATGCGGCTTGGGCATATGGCCAATGGGAGGATGGATGTACTGAGTTCAGCAGGCTTGCTTGGAGGATTGAAGACACAGAAGCTCGGGTTTTGCGAGGGCTGTGTTCTCGACAAGCAGAAGAGAGTGTCGTTTGGAGATGCGATGCACAGAACGAAGAGGACACTCGATTACATTCACTCAGATTTGTGAGGGCCATCTCCACATGTTTCGATGGGAGGTAAAATATATTTTTGACCTTTATCGATGATTACTCTCGTTATGTCTGGATATATTTCTTGAAAGAGAAATATGAGGTATTCGAGACATTCAAGAAATGGTTGAAGTTGATTGAGACGCAAACCGACAGGCAGATCAAGAGATTTCGAACCGACAACGGGATGAAATTTGTAAGCAAGCAATTTCTGGAGTTCTGCAAGGACAAAGGCATTGTGAGGCATCGCATTGTCACTTACACACCTCAGCAGAATGGGATAGCAGAACGCATGAACCGGACGCTCATGGAGCGGGCTCGGTGCATGATGATTGGAGCCGGGCTGAAGAAGAGGTTTTGGACGCTGAAGCAGTTATGACGACCTGTTATCTGGTAAATAGGTCACCCTCCTCAGCGTTATCCATGAAAACACCTTATGAAACTTGGTCTGGTAGCCCCGCTGATTATTCCAACCTTCGTATTTTCGGTTGTCCTGCATACTATCATTTTAACGAAGGGAAGTTGAAACCTAGGGCCAAGAAGGTCATCTTTCTTGGATACCAGTCAGATGTGAAGGGATACAGATTGTACTCCACTGATCCATCATCATCTGGAATCATCATCATTAAAGATGTCACATTTGACGAGGAGTCAATGTTAGCTAAAAAAGTTGGGTAACAAGGGAGCATTCGGCAATAGGTGAAGCAGATACGAGTAGTCGAGAGACTAACATTTAAGGTGGAACATCAGGATGGAGACTCCTCAGATCCCAATATTTTCAATGATGCTTTACAGCCAGTTCAAGAAGCAGAAGATCCAGGAGTGGAACCACTAGTACCAGATCCAATCCAGACGGGACCCACTCTACAGCAGTACCAACTTAGCCGTGACAGGGAACGACGTGAGATTAGACCCCCAATTCGTTATGGCTATTCAGATTTGGTGGCATATGCACACATTGTTAGTGAGGCAGTTGAGAATGAGTCTTTATTATTCAGGGAAACCGTCGCTAGTTCGGAATGTGCCCAGTGGACTGCAGCTATGGAAGTGAAACTAGAAACTCTTCACAAGAACAACACTAACACTCTAGTTCACTTGTCGAAGGGAAAGCACACCGTACGGTGCAAATGGGTGTTCAAAAAAAAGGAAGCAGGCGATGGTGACGATATGAGATTTAAGGTCAGATTGGTGACTACGGGTTTCACTCAGAAAGAAGGTATTGACTATACTGAAGTTTTTTCTCCTGTAGTCAGACATTCTTCTATTCGAGTTCTTCTAGTTTTGCTAGCTAAGTTCGACCTTGAACTTGAGCAAATGGATGTGAAGACGGCGTTCTTACACGGTGCGCTAGAAGAGGAGATCTATATGCGCCAGTCAGAGGGTTTTTTATTGTTAGGAATGGAAGATCGGATCTGTCTTCTGAAGAAATCATTGTACGGATTGAAGTAGTCGTCCGGGCGATAGTATCACAGGTTTGACACCTTTATGACAAGTGTTGAATACATACGAAGTCCGTACGATCAGTGTGTGTATCACCAGCAACAACCTGATGGGAGTCAGGTATATCTTTTACTTTATGTAGATGATATGTTGATCGCTGGTAGAGACAAGGAGACTATTGACGGGTTGAAGGCGCAACTCATAGTGAGTTCGATATAAAGGATCTCGACCCAGCAAAGAAGATTTTGGACAAGGAGATCAAGCGGGATAGGAAGCATGGAGTCTTAACCTTGAGGCAGAAGAAATACATTGAGAAAGTTCTAGACTGATTTGGCATGAAAGATGTCAAACCCGTTTCTACTCTCTCAGCAGCGCACTTCAAGCTATCCTTGAAGCTCTCACCGAAAACTGAGGATGAGGTGAGGAGTATGACCTCATTGCCTTATGTGAGTGCAATTGGTTCCCTGATGTACGTCATGGTATGCACTCGACCCGATTTGTCACAGGCAGTGTCAGTAGTCAGTCGTTATATGAGCAGACCTAGTAGAGGTCACTGGCCGGCTGTGAAATGGATCCTTAAATATCTTAAGGGTTCATCGGGATTGAGCCTCGTTTACGATGCAAGGCGAGGTGGAGGTAGCAACAATGTTGAAGGGTTTTCGGATTCAGACTATGTTGGAGATCTGGATCGTCGGAGGTCACTTGCAGGGTATGTATTCACTTTCTGTGGTGGGTCAGGTTTTTGGAAAGCAACTTTGCAGGATACTGTGGCATTGAGTACTACAGAAGCAGAGTTCATTGCTATTGCATCATATGTGAAGAAAGCAATTTGGATGAGGAATTTGGCTTCTGACTTAGGTTTGAAGCAAAACAATACAGTGGTTCACTGTGACAGTTCATCAGTCATTCACTTGACCCGTGATCAGATGCATCATGAGATAACTAGACACATTTACATCAGATATTACTTTGTACGGGACATTAAAGATGTCAAGATGATCAAGATTGCTACTGTAGAAAATACAGTAGATATGTTAACGAAACAGTTCCTGTGTCAAAGTTTCGTTATTGCCTAAACCTCTTAGGAGTGGAGGGCAGATAGGTTCGTTTGAAGTGTAGGTGGAGGTTGCTCGACGACAATGAAGTTGATTTCAATCAAGGTGAAGATTTGTTGAGGATATACCTCAAATCTTTTTCTTCGCGTGGACCTTCAGCGTGTCCGCGTGATGCTCTCCGCGTGGTGTCCTTCCGTCGTATGGTGTCCGTGTTTCTTCCGTGTTGTTTTTGGTTTATAAGAGGAGAGCAAGGGAGAGGCAGGGCAAGGCAGAGAGGCACAGAAAGAAAAAGGAGAGTGAAGTAGAGAGTAAAGCAAAGAGGAAAAAAGGAAGTGTGTCGGCCGAGAAGGAGCAAGTGGTTTGGAGCTTTTCGTATTTCCAAACACGCTAAACACATTAGACATATTAAAATAATGGTGTTTAGTTATTTGTTACGAATTTTTGGATCTCGTATTGCTCTTTTTGTATTTTCTCATTTGACTAGTGGATTCTTCGTAATCGGCGACCGTCCGTGATTTTTCTCGTAAGGGTTTTCACGTAAAACTTTTTGTCTCATTTATTTTTACGCACTTGTTATTATTTGTGTTTATAATTAACAGATCCGTTCGTAACAATGTTGAAATATATGACTGGTATAAATCACTTTTAGAGGTTCTCTGTTTTGACATGATTTCTATTGACCGGACTCTTTTATTTCCTTGATTTCGTCTTATTATGATAAGGGAATCTAATTTAGTTTCCATCAGGAACAAGAAAACGAAGGGCGGGGGGGTATTTATGATATTTTGACAAGGACAAGTTGCGAGGCTTTTAGATATGAGATGTACGAAGAGCATCGGACGTCGATTATCAAGGGCCCCTGATTTCGTACAGAGTTTTATGTTCATGTAAACACGCAATCGTGAATCTGAATAATATAGACTCGCATACATCATCGTCAGTGAAAAATATCATACATGTAAGCACAAATCCTTACAAATCGCATATATAGATTTTGTTAACGGAATGATGTATATAACAACAACAAATCAAGTTTTTATCCCATCAAGTGAGATCGGCTATATGAATACGACGGCGTCATTCTAATCTTTTATGTACTTTTCACAAGTCGTCATATTCATGTTGAGAGATACAACGAGATTTTTTACGTGTTGGTTATCGCCTAACTAACACACAACCCTTACTATTTTATCCGGACTTAGGATCGGTTAGGAACGGAAGTTCTTCTTTTGTTTTGCAAAGCAATTGAAGGCACGTAGCATCAACTCGAGGAGGACAATTAAGGAGTTTGATTGCTGCCAACACTTCCAAGTCCTGACAATTAGTTTTAGTCTTGTCTTGGCATTGATAATTTGTCATGCAAGATTTTTTTTATGTTTTACTTTTAAACCTAAAATCATAGTTATTAAAATTAGATCGATTCGATCGGTTCAACTGGTTGAATCGTAACCTGATGACTTGGTCGGGTCGGTCCAAATAAAAAAACAAACAAGAAATCGATGCGGATTGATCAGATTTGACCCGATAAAAATCGATCAAACTCGGACGGTTTAACCGGGAAAAAAATCCTAAAAAAATATTCAAAAAACCTAAAAACGTATACATATAATTTATATAAATTTTATTTTTACTTATATAAGACTCATAAATATATATTTTAATCAAAAATAATATATTACTATTAATATAAATAAAATAATATCAAATTAGTCAAACCGATGATTCAACCGGTTGAACCAATGACCTATTAACTCGAAACTTTCGTTGGGTCAATGTTCAGTCCGGTTCTTATAACTATACCTAAAACAACGCTCGATCATTTGACGACACAATTCAAGTCTACATCAACAAATATCCAACGGCATATACTTTCTTCATCACATAATAGATGTAATTGTTTGACTAACATGAGTTAATATTATTATTTTAATGGGATAATGAGATTTATTGTAAGAGATGAGGAAGAGTTAATGGAGCGTAGAATTAGTGAAACGTGTTGTATTCTTGAGATGATATTTTATATGAAAAATTTGTCAAATAAAAAAATTAAGTCATTTAAAATAAGAAAATGTTGTATGCATTATGACATGTGGAACATAGGAAGTACTAGTATATAGTATGAAGTCAAATATATGGGTTTGAAGGAGATGAAATGATTCTAACCAAAATAACTAAGGGCATTCATAAAACGCGATAATCGACATCCTTTTTTCAAAAAACTCATCACTAGATGTGATCATCGATTTATATGAAACATGATTGACAAAGCTGAAATCAATTGACCCCAAACATTCGTGTCACCTATGACCCCCAAATTCAACACACACATTGTATACGAATGAATAATTACACTCATGGACATATTTTGATTGTAAACGATGTCGTTTATCATGATTTTATATATAGTTTTAATTATCTTGGTTAAGGATGTTTTATCCTTTTTTTTATCTCGTAAATATATTTACAGTAAAATATTTATGCTGTAAAAAACAACCAAGTACGTGTTGCAGAACAATGTTCATCACTAATAGTGGATTCAATTTCTTTTAAAAAAATTATTTTATAAAAAGTGAGTAAAAAAGGCTATAAATTTCTACCCAAAAAAAAAAGCCCACAACTATAGCAACTGTAAAAAAGGTAGTTACTCCTGTCATCCTCTTGTCTTCCACTGCGATCAACCGGCGAACCCTATACTTCACCTTCCCCTTCACCGCCGCTGAGTGCTGCTGTGCTGTCGAAACCCAATTCGAATTTGGATCCTCCAAAACCCAAACCCAAATCTCTTTCTCCGCTTTCATTTTCTCTAGGACAATAATTTTATGTTTTTTCAGCCTAATCCAAATCTCCCATGTCTCGTCCTCCACCGCTCCCACCACTCTGATTCTCTCCTTATATGGAGCTACTGTGCCACCTCAATCCCAAAAATTCATCAGAACCCGAATCTCACTTATTCGGATCCGGCTCGAATTTCGATGACAATCACCACAGACGCTGCTCCCCCTCCTCAATTCCACACCTCACCCAATTTCACATCCCCCGCCGCCGATGCTGACGTCACCACAACCACCACCGTCACCGAGCGGACCCACGACGGGCTATACTTCTGGCAATACATGATTGCGGGCTCCGTCGCGGGCTGCGTCGAGCACATGGCGATGTTCCCCGTCGACACAATCAAGACCCGAATGCAAGCCCTCGGATCCTGCCCCATCAAAACCCCGGGTCTCCGCGCCGCCTTCTCCTCCATCCTCCGCAACGAAGGCCCCGCCGGGTTCTACCGCGGCATCGCCGCCATGGGCCTAGGGGCCGGCCCGGCCCACGCCGTCTACTTCTCCGTCTACGAGGCCTGTAAAAAGGGTTTCTCAAATAGAAGCAATGTTAATGATCATGTGGGTCATGCCGCCGCGGGGGTATGTGCGACGGTGACGAGCGACGCCGTGTTTACTCCCATGGATATGGTGAAGCAGAGGCTGCAGTTGAACGGTGGAGGTGCTGGTGGAGCTTATGGAGGGGTTTGGGATTGTGTGAAGAGGGTTTGGAGGGAAGAGGGCGTGAGGGCTTTCTATGCTTCGTATAGGACTACTGTGATTATGAATGCGCCGTTTACTGCGGTTCATTTTGCCACGTATGAGGCTACTAAGAAGGCCTTGTTGGGGGGTTCGGTGGAGAGGGAAGATGTTGGCGGCGAGGGGATTGTTCATGCTGCCGCAGGGGCGGTGGCGGGGGCTTCGGCGGCGCTTGTGACTACCCCGCTTGATGTTGTCAAGACCCAATTACAGTGTCAGGTGAATGCTGGCTCCGACAATTTATGGGGTTCTTCCATGTTAAGCTTTTTTGAAGCACTTCATTTAGTTTTGTGTAGAATTTCATCATGAGAATTGTTTGTTATCGTGAATCCTGGTAGAAATCCATTGTGTATCTTGGGGCGGAAAACTGTGTCTATGTTGTGATGCACGATATAGAGGTTTGGGAATCGAGGAATTAGTATCCGCAAATCATAGACAGTTTAGGGGAGTATGGTTATTTTTTATTGGTGAATCGTAAAGAGGTAGCTTCTGTTGATGAAAACTGAGCAAGAGTCTTTGGTGTTAAATGATGAGGTACACTTCATACAAAGATGGAAGCTTGAATGACGATAAAATATAAGCTTGGTGATTGGGGGAAACATCTACTTCTTGAGTTCTTATGGGTATGATCTCGTTATTGGTTTGTTTATGTTTGCTTTCACGAGTCTGAATGCATTTGTTTTCTGAACTCCCTCATTAGTCTTGGTTTCAGTTTCACAAGAATCCCTTTAGCTTGTTGATATGATTCCAGTACGAGCAATACTGAGTGGAATTTGAAGGAAGTATGAGGGTGGTGCTAAGTTGTGATCTAGGACTAGGATGCCAATATGTTACGTGGATATGTTTCTTAAATCTATTAGTAGTAGTTTCTTTCAGCTTTCATTACTTCCCTTGTTATCTCTGTCAACGTTACTCTGAAACCTAGCTTATGCGAATCCCAGCGTGACAAAAATGAAGGGTGGCTATCATTCTATTAGTTGATGTTCTTGAATCTGTATGATGTGCTATTCGTGTTACTTGATTCACACATACGTTAGAACTGTGATTGCTCTCAAGGTTCTTTCGATGTCCTGGGGTTTTGATCCATGCATATGGTTGCATTGCACAGGGTGTTTGTGGCTGTGACAGATATACCACTGGATCAATAAGTGACGTTTTTCGAACAATAGTGAAAAAGGATGGATACAGAGGGCTCGTAAGGGGATGGATGCCGAGAATGCTTTTTCATGCTCCTGCGGCAGCCATTTGTTGGTCCACCTATGAAGCAGGAAAATCCTTCTTCCAGAAACAGAATGAGAGCGAGGGCGAATCATTGGGGTAGCTGGAGCATTCCGTCACCTTGTCTATTTACTGCTATGCGAACAAGGATGAGACACTCCTTGAAACAATGGATGCATCATGCACGAGAAGAGAAGAGCCACAGAGTAGCATTCTTAGCATAATTTAACAATAGTGTTGTCAGATGTAATGTATTATTGCTTGTTTGTGACAACGTTGATTGTCAATCCTATTTAGAAGTCTTATATGACTTACTTTCTGCGTACAGTAACGTAGCCATGGAATAATTTATGGTCGACAAGGTCTGTAGGAATCTCTTCTTCATCAGGTAGGTGACTCTGGTGAAGGGAAGTAAATGTTTGATTGATAGTATTGCACTGTTACTAATTGGATTCATGGTTTTAGGATTCACATCGTCCAAACTCTAAAACCATCCAGGGCGAGGTATTGCTGAACTTGGAAGTGTAATGAATGGGTGACAAATCCTGGAGGTCTAAAAAGACCAACAGTGGGAAAAGAGAGAGACACATAGTTCATCATGCAAGAGAGGATCATTGCATACCTCATCATCCTCCACTAAGGCTGAAGCATTAGACATCAGCTCCCGAGAAAACAACGCAGGATCCACATTCTGTTCCGCCCATCTTCGAAAAAATATACAAAGCAGTGTGGCTATGTAAGGTCTGCTATATATATATATATATATCTTTATTTTGATATGTATATCAATTGATGCCCTGAACATGGATGCACAGGATATGAGAAACATACCCAGACACACCATCTGCAATACCAATAACTCCCCCATTGTAGCCGCTGAAGAAAAATGCATCTTCTCCACCTTTCAAGACAAAATTTTGTGATCAGAAGGATGAAAAACAAGCTACTGAGTAGTCAGAATCAGTAATCAGGTGCATTAGAACCTTCAATACAGCTCAGCACAATGAAGAACAAGCAGAATAAGGAGATACCTTATTAGGGTGCGGTATAAGGTATGTTCCAACACAAAGAGAAACTTCTGACCTATAATGCCAAACAACCAACATAAGTTATCCAAGAATAATGAGCTTGAAAACACTACAGCATCAAATGTCCCAATAAAGCACCACTAATCTGGGAACAAATATTTTTCGCGATGCAAAAAACATTATGAAAACCATTATCGTGTTGGGCTCTCCAACAAACTAACCACATCCATGATAGATGGTCCATTGCACAAAAAAGTGAGCTTTTTGAGGTTATCTGCTTTCATACTCGTTTGGGCTATTCTACCAGAAAAAAATTAGTAGATTGCAAGTTTCAAGCGAGAAAAGAGAATTAGGTTATATTCCAAGCAAAAGGGAAGCAATGGAATTAGAAAATCCACATTGTTTATCGAATTATGCAGCAACAATACATCGAGAAAACGTCGAATTAGGAGGCGTGAGCGAGTGAGTGGGAAACCTGAGCGGCTTAGGAGGAGATGCGATGAGCCGAGTCCGAGAAGGAGAAGGAGAGGGAGATGAAGAACAGTTAACGCGCCGTTAGAAATAGCTGGTTTTCGTCGGGAATCCACTCCTCAAGTTTCCGGCAGGCGAGTGAGAGACGGAGAAGAAGCAGGCAAGGCTGCTATTGCTTGCCATTTCCCCTCTGTTCCCCTCTCCCGCTCTCCCTTCTGCTATCGATGATTAGTATGCGGTGCTCCTCGTTTCTGAGTGACGAGTTTCCATAGTTCCGGTGGCATACTCCCTCCATTCCATCCCGTAAAAATTATTTTAGTATTTGTAACATACTTTTTCGTCGGATAAAAATGATGCTTTTCTCATCTCATGTTAGATATAACTTTTTGATTTGATAAAAAAAAGTTATGTTTATTAAATTTTTATAAATTTTTATTAAAAGATATATGTATATTTTTATGATGGGATTTAAATAACAGCTAAAACAACAAGATAGTGGAGATAAGAAGACAGTGATTGTTTGATAATTTTGTTTTTTGAAAAATTTATCAAATATGATAATGTTACAACTAAATTAGGTATGCTTAAATTGTAAAATGTTGGATGGAGGGAGTGACAATTTAAATTGACATGAAAATTTATGGGCGTGTTAATTTTATTAGTATTGATATTTTTACCCTTATGATTATGTGAGAGCAATGAGAAAAAAGGAAAAATAACAGAAAATTTCCAACGATACATGTTCTACAAAACAATTTCAAATTCATATAATTCGATAAAATATTTCTCATTTCATACAACTCTCATCTTCCTCCCAATCTTATTCGATCTCTGTATCTCACAACCAACGCCGACCCAGAACCTAAAACCTCATCCACATCTCGAATATCGAATCCAAACAACAATAAAAAAAGCAAGAACTTAATTGGATTTGAGAAAACTCACGATATGATTTTGATGGATCGTGATATGAAAATATTCGAGCAGATTGTCCAGATGCTTGATTTGGATTAGTTGAGTTTTGGTTTTTGGTTTACAGTATCCCAAAATTTGAAGCATATAATGTAATTTTGTTTTTAATGATTGTGGGTTCTGGATTCATTAGATTTGAACTAACGCACTATTTTGCTTTAAAACAGTGCGTCAGTGGTTAATTCTTGATTTTTTTAATTAAAAAATAAATCATGTTGAGTACTATGTAATAATATTTTTAATTTTATAGATATCATATCATAAATTTTTATTTTTATTGATTTTTTGTGGTTTTTGGATTTGTATGATTTGAAGTGACGTACTATTTTGTTTTCTTCTGACACAATGTTTGAAACAGTGTGCCAGTTCAATGAAACAGTGCGCTAGTGTTTATTTTTAAAAAAAATTCATGTTGGGTATTATGTAATAATATTTTCAATTTTAAGGATATCATGTTATAAATTTTTGTTTTTGTTGATTTTTTGTGGTTTTTCGTTTTGTTTTCTGGATTTGTTGAATTTGATCTAGCATACTGTTTCATTGAACTGACGTACTAAAAAAATAACAAGCATATTGTTTGTTATACTGACACATTGATTGAATGAAACAGTACGAGAATATTATGTAAACAGTGGACCAGAGTTTTTTGATCATGCAAAAACATCTTAGCGTGTTTTTCCTTTATTCTTGACTCCTGTCATGTTATTCTATGACTTGATGTCCTGTTTCCGTTAGAGTCGACATCCTGTTTCATTGGCATTTCATCGAACACATTATAGGCGTCTTCGAGTTGCTCTATTTCCCATCCTTGTTGCTGACGTCAAGGGTTATGAGAATGATTGTGACGATGATTTTGCTCTTGAGGATCTTAATATCTTTCAATAAGATGATCGACGTCCGCAAATGAAGCTTGATGCAATTACCTCTCACTTAATTCGATCAAAGACGCCGACTTGGTGTTGATCATTGATTTTTGGGAATTCAGGTGGGATGAAATAGAGGTGTGGAGAAGAAGGAGAGAGCAGGGGAAGCGGAGAGAGAGAAAGAGAGAGAGAGAGGAATACGGTGGTGACGGCGTGAAAACTTTTGAGTGTATCTTATGGGAATGATTTTACTCTTGAGGATCTTAATATCTTTCAATAAGATGATCGGCGTCCGCAATTGATGCTTGATGCAATTACCTCTCATTTAATTCGATCAAAGTCGCCGACTTGGTGTTGATCATTGATTTTTGTAAATTCAGATGGGATGAAATAGAGGTGTGGAGAAGAGGGAGAGAGTAGGGAGACGGGGAGAGAGAGAGAGAGTGGAGTACGGTGGTGATGCGCCTGAAAACTTGAAAATGTAGATCTTATGGGAATTATTTTCTCGTGTTGTATAATGGAAATTTTTTCTATTTCTTTTAGTTTTTGAAAATTCATCCAAAAAATTATGAATTGGTTTGATGTGATATAAAAATAAAAATAGGGATATTTTTATAGTTTTTTAGAAAAAAAAATTTCTAAATAACAAAAATATTATAATTTTTAGATCACATCCAAATAAAATAAGTGTTTATAATTTTTAAGAGACGAAGGAAGTGGTATTCTGGCCCGTGCAACGAATTGGACCAATGGCCTATGGAGGTAAATTTTGATCAACGTGGCGTGGTGATTAAATAATATTTATTTAAAAATAATTTAATTTTATCGTGATATATTAGTCATAATATATGTTACTATCTCCGTCCTAAATAAATTACGATGATACACATTTTGAGGTCAAATTTAGTACGATCAAACGTCGTTATTTACAAAATTATTATGAGATACTCATGATAGATTAAGTTGTGAATTTTAATCACGAGTTAGTTTAAGGTTTTCTTCTGACATCGTTAAGAATAAGAATGGAACGTGTCGAAATGTGTGCCATCGTTATTTATTTGGGACGGGGAGAGTATATATTATCATATAATAATGGCTACAAGACAATCAAATATTATTTGTTAGGTAATGTTTGTAAGTTTAAGAAATAATAATTAAGATCACCAAAATACGTGTCAATTAATGTCGTTTTTTCAAAATTGTTGTGTTTTTAATGAGTTACACCAGTATTTACGATACGGTGAATTTAGGAGTATTTTCTTTGGATTTGCCTATGGAGACTCTTCAGTGTATATCGATGACTTTCATAGTTGAATCTCTCTCTGTGTTCTCCTCCTTAATCTTTACTTACCGTTGAAATCATATTGAGCACATTTTCATCACACTTAACGATCACTTACCATATTCAAACTTCTGAATCAAAAAAACTATCCGTTGAACAAAATTCCCAAGATTAGAGAGAACTGCCACTAATAAGGAACCCCAATATTCATATTGATCTTGCAATGGATCTTCATATATCTTCGATCACAAGAGGATTTGGGGATGATTCTCACAATATTTCAAGAATCCAACCATAATATATTTTGAGATCATGTCCACTTCAACAAGATGTGCTGCCTGCAAAAACCTGAGAAGAAGATGCTCTCAAGATTGTATCTTTGCTCCATATTTTCCCTCCTCCAATCCCAAAAGATTCTCGCAGGTTCACAAGATTTTTGGTGCCAGCAACGTTGGAAAGAATCTGCAGGTCAATTCCTAAATTCCAACTTCATTGAAATATGGCTCCATGTTGATCGTCGTTTCGGTTGATCAAAATATTATTCATATTCACAAGAAATCAAGTTTTCTAGTTAACTAAATGCGTGTATGAAATGGCCTTCTGCAATGGCGGTGCAGCAACTGCCGGAGCACTTGAGAGCAAGGTCAGCAGAATGCATGTCGTTCGAAGCAGCTAGGCGAGTCGAAGACCCAGTTTATGGATGTGCAGGGATCGTCTCGCATCTTCAGCAGCAAATACTCGAAACCCAGGAGGAGTTATCCAAAGTGCAATACCAAATCGCCTACCACAGTGCCAAGCTGCAGATTCAATTAGGCAACTGGATGACGCCCAAAGTTCATGGTTCTCGAGATGATACTGCATCAGTATCCATGCCTGCTGAGTTTGTTCATCAACTGCAGCAGCCTCAGAATTCGCTGCCAGCTTCCGTGAGCGATTCCCACTTCACTGTTGACTTCGCAAGAGAAGAACTGGATGAATTCAACTGGTGACAGGAAGCATTTACATATCGGTTATCAAAATAACAAATGTAATAACAGAGCAGAAAGTTTAATGGTTGGATATAGAATATAATGCTAGCTAAGTTAGATAGCAATCCATACATGAAACCTTAATGTTCATCTGCCAATGTTTAGAATTTAATAACATACCTTCAAGGTGTAGAGTATGAACACCCGAGCATTATCACTTTGACCGTTGATAACAAAATACTGTTTCTATTGAACCCAACGCAGGTAGAACTTAAGTGGAATGAATGGTGAGGAGGGTGAAGAGAATCAAGTTAACCATGTACCCGGAAATCTTGATATAGCGCTTGCTTCCTTTCCATTATGCCGATCTGTCATCACATTTTCTGGAGTTGCAAAGAAAAACTATGCATTCAGAGAGAAAGT
This sequence comes from Drosera spatulata, assembly GCA_035668315.1. Taxonomy (NCBI): domain Eukaryota; kingdom Viridiplantae; phylum Streptophyta; class Magnoliopsida; order Caryophyllales; family Droseraceae; genus Drosera; species Drosera spatulata. The sequence goes on along the minus strand of JAOVYX010011057.1, from coordinate 59,787 downwards.
GGCCAGTCAAGAACATTGACATATTCACCGGAGTTCGAGCTAATAACTTAAGCTGAAAGTCTGAAAGAAGAATAGTTATAAAATGCACAGGATATATATGAACTCAATCATACAAACGCTGAAGTTTTATTAAGAATTTTGACCATCATCATGTCAGACGATTATTGATTAACATTAATAGGAGTATTAATTATTAAAGTAATACATTCCGAACTTCACTAGCAGAGTTCTAACACTTAGCGAATTCTCAAGCCTCACACTGTCGATTACACTAAAAAAAACTCATCAAGACTTATCCTTCCAAAAACCCAACCCTAACCCTGGCTTGAACAAGTACAGTCAAGATTTTCAGCGATGACAGTCTCTATCTCTGTAGTCAGTAACTCACAATCCGACAACGAGAAAAGAGATCCCTTCATCCCTCACGCAGCAATATTTTCAATCTCAGCAGCTCTATCAATCCTCTTGATGATTCCAGCAATAACCTGAATATCCACACAAAAACCACAATGAAATGGAACTGACACAAGTTTGCCTTGGAACCAATTTATTACCCACACAAAATAATATAGTTTCCATAACTTCATAAGGCCAACCAAAATCATATAAATGATGCATTTTACCTTTCCAGGTCCCAACTCGTAGCTCTTCTTCAACCCTTTGTCTAGAAGAGTTTTCACTGTGGTCTCCCATTGAACAGGGGATGTCACCTACTGATGCAAATTTCAGCAATTAAAACAATTTCCCGGCAAAAGAAAAGCAAAGGACTATTGGACAAGTTGTTACCTGCCATGCCAATATCTTCTTGATCGTGTCAGGGTCTGCATGAGGTTGTGCATCTACGTTGGATATGACTGGGATGCGCGGTTTCCTGATATCAGTCGTGGCCAATGCAGCTTCCAGTCTAGACACCGCTGGTTCCATGAACCTGGTGTGGAATGCACCAGCTACAGCTAGACGGACCTGAGAGGGAAAGTTATGTAAGCTATAACTCAGAACAAAGGCTTGCACAAAAGCTAGAAAATCAAAAGGAAACACACAATACCGTCATCCGGGCCTTGAAAGATTTTGCTTTGACTTCCACAGCTTCGATTCCTTTCACACCGCCAGACACAGCATAGTTACCCTGGTATTGAAGTGAAGCACCACAGTTTTGCAAATGAGAACCAAATGATTAAAAAGGGTTGAACTTTGAGACAAAGGCCTTCAAGAAGTAAAAGATCATACAGGACAAAGAAAATTTGCAATCTGAACTCTTTCCTCTTCACCGACTTCTTCATTGGCTGCTTCACACAATTTTTGCACCTTCTCTGAATCGAGCCCGATCACACTAACCATGGCACTCTTAGCAGCATCCGAAGCTTCCTACTCCCAATTGCATAAAAAGAACAAGTATAGGACAATTTGCTCTTTCTGGAGTACAAGATGTAACTTGGAATCACATATACTAGTTACCTGCATTGCCTCACCCCTCAATTTAACCAGCTTCAGTCCATCTTCGAAGCTTGATAACAGCACAAATCACCAGTGAGATAGGCATGCCAACTAAAAAGAGATGGAGTCGAGCTAGTAATGTAGAGCATCATGGATAGCCATTTGTATCCTTAAGCAAATGTCATTATCTCTCGGACAATGACTCTGAGCTAAAGAATCCGAGCAGAGTACAAGTGCATGCTTTTGGAGTAGGGACATAATCCTGGTGCTCCAGTTAAATGCCATCTTTGAAATGAATGTTTGCCTCACCTGAAGGCTTCAGAAAAGGCAAGAGCGGTGTACTCTCCCAAACTCAGTCCGCATGTAACATCCACAGAATCAATTATCTGCCGACCTCCCTCCCGAGCACGCAGTATTTCAACAGCTGCTAGGCTTGTTACATAGATTGCTGGCTACAAAAATCACAAGCCTTAATATTTAGGTAGTGTAGAAGTGCTCCGTGAAGCAATCCAAAAAATATTTATAATTCATGTTCCATAACGCAATGGATAGATGTTTTAGACAACCGAATCGGTTTGTCTCATCTATATGCTGAATTGTTGCATCAATCCACATCATATTTGCAAGTGTATGGTTTCAAGAAGATCTACATAGTATGACATGACAATGCACGCTACGCAAATGGCTTTAACAGACAAATAGTAGTACAAGTCCGAGCCCTGCGGCGGATAGAAACATCATATCATGACAAAGGAGGATGTGTCTACCTGGCTTAGAACGGTAGAATCTAGCTTCTCCTTTGGTCCATTGATGCAAATATCTAGGAGATCGAAACTTCAAACGAAATATTTTTTTTAAGAAAAAAATCGTCAAACATTAGAGAAAAATGCAATGAGTAATCAAGATCCAACCGAAAACGGGATTCAAAGGCATCATACCCAAGAATCTCATTTGCCTGCTTGAACAAAGCAGCAGCAGCAGGCACACTTTGAGCTTCCGCGCCCATACCAACTGATTGTGCACCCTGAAACATCAACCATCGCCAATTCCAACGGAGTTCCGATATCACAAGCTCAGCAGAAGCACAATGTGATGAATATCAAGAAGTCAATTGCCGATCATCAAGCATCTCCAAAAACACCCAATTACAATCCAAAACACAAAACATCTACTCATAAAAACACCAATTCAATTCCAATGCGGGATCATCAAATATACGAATCGAACTATTCAAAGCCCCAGATTTGTACTAACCTGACCAGGAAAGAAAAAAGCAGAAGAGGGCTTGTAATCAGAGAACAAACCATCCTCAACCACACCCGATTTCGATCCAACCGCAAGGCTCATCGAAACCCCACCCATTCTGCCCACATTCTTGATCCCAACTCTTCGAATTCCATTCCCAAACCCAGCAACGCTCGAATAATGATAATAATTGGATCCACGAAGGATCCGTGGAAATTCTAATGTGGGTGTAAGTAAGAGCGAAGGGCTGAGCAGCGAAGAGCTCATCGTAGTGGCTGATGTGGAAAAGAAAGAGAGGGAGATGAGTGAGAGGAGGTCCCCGGCGGCAAGGGTGCGGCAGCGGAGATGGGGCGATGTAGTTCTGGGGAACAAGTGAAGCATGAAATCATTCAGGTGAGTGTTTTGATGAGAATTAGCGGAGTTTACGAAGTGAACTCTCTGTACATTCATTCAAGATTCATTCTATGATTACCAAAAAAAATCACTACATATATTATCAAAAAAACAAAATCACTGGATATATTTCTTGGACTCCAACAAATCATGGGACAACAATTCACTTCAATTGAGGTGTGATCCAAATCGATTGATAGCTAAAACTGATTTTTCATAGTCAAAATTACGGGACAAGGGAATGAATCGACTATTTGGGACAAGGGAAAGAAAGTAACCATATAAGCCAATAATTTCGATGCGTAAACTTATGTGCACAACAACAATATTGTCATGTGAAAACCAGAGAGCAAGGGGAAATGTTTATCATTGCCTTCAGTCCTCATACTTAGGGATGCAATGGGACGGATTGGGATCGGGGATTGCAATATCCAAACACAGAATCCATCTTCATATCCGATTTGAATCCGATCAGGTTTTAAAATCTTAAATTCAAACCCAACTCGATCGAATTCGAGGATACCCATGGATTATTCATGTCCGATAATTCGTAGAATTTTTCAACATATAATGTATAATATGTGTGTATTTCAACATATAAATATAATATGTGTATTTAAAATGATATAGATAAGAGATCAATGATGAGTACGAAGTATCCGTGCAATCCATCTCAAATCCGTTTAAAATGTTTCGGATTTCCCCGAACTTGATGATGGCGGAAGTTTTTTCCAATTTGACCGAATTCAGAGTTTGGATCAGATATGAGATTAATTGTCATCCCTACTCTCGCCTTACATGAAAGGAATGAACATGAAAAGGCTTTTTCTTCGATGATGGATGAATGATGGACAAACTTTTCCGGGTCTGTCATTCAGATGCTCATGCAGCAAGGAGAACATGACCAGCCCAATTTCATATCCAGTCCACACTTTTCGGCTTTAATTGGGCCCATTTCCACAACAGGAGGTCAGGGACAGCTTTGTTTTGCTTTCAAATCCTTCCTCAATCTGTGGATCATGTCCATGTATTGTGCGTGGCGTGCTGATTGAGTTTAGTTATCTCATGGTTGCTAAGAATCTACGACCCCCGTTCATTTAGCTTAAGAGCCCAAAAATTTATTCATTTCGTTTGATAAATGAACGCGTGAGGGTCGAGTTTCCATCAAACCAAAAGCATCCGGTTCAAGTTATCAAGAAATCAATTCTACTAAAAATTTAAATTTATGATAAAAAATTTACTAATATATATTTTAATATTTCCTCTCACGCGAACTTCATTGAAGTGTGGACAATAAATTCTCTGGCTCAACCAACCAAATGTCAAAATAAGATTCACATAAGAAATCACATAAACGACAATAAATGAGGGAGAGGACGATTGAATCATGATCTATTCTAATATCATCGGTTCTATCAAAAGTTCGACAACATTCTCCCGATGATCCCACAAACGTCATCGGTTGCAATATACTCCCTCTGTCCCAATATACATGCAAAAGTTTGATTTTTTGTATTATTCAATACGCATTTTGAAAAACTTCATTTTTTCGCTTAACAATGCGACAAAACTATGGCCTTAACATCGGATAGAAATACGCAATTTAAATTATCATTTGTATTTCATGACAATTTAATCCTCTCACACGAAGTTCATTGAGTGTGGACAATAAATTCTCTAGCTCAACCAACAAAGTGTCAAAACAAGATTCACATAAGAAATCACATAAACGACAATAAATGAGGGAGAGGACGATTGAATCATGATCTATTCTAATACCTTCAATTCTATCAAAAGTTCGACAACATTCTCCCGATGATCCCACAAATGTCATCGGTTGCAATATACTCCCTCTGTCTCAATATACATGCAAAAGTTTGATTTTTTGTATTATTCAATACGCATTTTGAAAAACTTCATTTTTTCGCTTAACAATGCGACAAAACTATGGCCTTAACATCGGATAGAAATACGCAATTTAAATTATCATTAGTGTTTCATGACAATTTAATGAAAAATGATATTTTATCGTCTTACGACGCGAGTTAAAGTTCATATCAATATATACGTACAGTCGAATTATTATATCTGTATTGAGATGGAGAGAATAATAAAAAAAAAGAATTAATATGAAGGGAAAAAAAATGAAAAAAATCTCTGCTCACATAATTGTGTATACAATTAACATTGAATTAACCATTATCGACAAGGTAGCTGTTACTGAACATGCAAATTCTATAGTGCGTGGTTGATTGGCAGAAACGTTGCACGATGTCCTGGCACATTTGATATTCATCGGGCTGGCCTGAATTCGCGCTGGAATCAGAGGGGTGGCACATGCATGCTGGGGAACAAAGGCGGATCAAGCGGGAGGAAACTTGCACATAAATCAATTGATTCACTTTCCCTCACAAATCTTCCCTTGCTTTAATTTGACCAGACAGCTGCTACACGACAAATACACTAGCAAAAGCTTCCACGTACTAGTGAGTACTCGTAATAAACTTGATCAAATGAATCAATTAATCAAAGACCAGTGCAAAGTTTGAATAAGCCAGCTATACGAATTCCTGAGATGCTAAAGACTATCCGGAGATATTTCTAGTTTCATAATATAAATAATATTTATTTATTTATATAATCCTAATATATATAACATATTATATTTAATAATATTTTCATATAAAAAAATATTAAAATAATCAACATCTCTTCTATGATACATAAACTATCTTTTCTAACAACTGATATAATAAATACTATTATAAAAAAATATATTTTTTTTATCAAATTTTATAAAAATTCAATACATTCATAGATGTACATATCGGATCAAATAATTTTCTCTATTTTGAAAAGGAGGAAATATATAAACAGCATAGGGCAAGATGAGCATGTGCGTAACATCTGCGGCGCCTTACCATTTTTCAACCAAGTTGCTGATGAGATGCGATTCACAAGATCTCGTGTCAAGTAATTCAGCTGCCAAGATCCTAATACTATATTGCCTCACAAATAGAATTCTCAAGTTAAACTGATTAATTCTTGATCGTTGATTGCGACTTTCAATACAACTATAAGCGAATGATATGATGAATAGTTATTCTAGGAGTCACTACTCACTGCTATTAGTAGTAGGTGGAGAGCAGGCCGCGTCGAATGCAAGGGAGGGACTTTGTGATCCGGTTGTGGCGGGGGTGCTTTTGAATAGTGTTCATCAGGACACCCTGCGTACAGATATCAGTCAACCACCAGCGGCGAGAAATTTTGACCAAAAAACCAGCGGCGAGAAATGTTTGTGTTTGGGTCCATTGCCTTGTTCTTCTCTTCATCATGGTCTCATTGGGCCATCTACTTTTATAAAATTCGTATTACATTAACCTCAAAATCAATCAAAGTTTAGTTTGATGATCATATTTTTCATTTCATATTTTAATTAGATTATAAACCAACGAAAAAATGACTATAGTTGAAGTTGAAAATAATTTTGTTATTTTTCACAACAAAAATAAAATCATAGATATTTCATCCGTTTGAGATCATGTCCATGATTGCAGCAATATAAGCTGTTGTTGTAGTGTCTAATATTGAAAATCAAGGTGAACTTGTTCATAGTATGGAGGCAAAAAAATGGGCCAAAAAAAGGCAGAATCAGGCTTTCTCTTTTAATGATAGTGTTAGAGATATTAAACCTACGTTTAAATAAAGTTTACAGCAATATAAATAGATTATGGATTTTTTCTTCTATTTTCAATTAATTTTAGAAATAAATCTCATGTTTCTACATGATATCAAAGCCAGGTTCACATGTGTTGGACTAACCGTCATATGTGTTTCACGTCACCCGATTATCAGTCCACGCTTCAAAACTAAAAAAGACATTCGTGTGAGGAGACATATTAGAGATATACTAAATCCATATCAAAATTTGGATAAAACATACAATAATATAAATAAATAATGAGTCTCTTTTCTCATTATCAATTGATTTTAGGAAACATGTGCTACAGCTGAGCCTGCATGAGTCGAGAGCCGGTGATGACTACAGGAAAATTCAAGGCCTGGTGATTAGATGAAATAGGCGACCTGAAATTCTTCAGATGGAGGAATTGAAATGGAATCGGGTCCAAACAGAGGAATTCTCGTCAAAATTTTCAGTCCTGATGAAACCACAGATTCTTTATACAGCTGCATTCACCTGCTCTGCTTTCTCTGCCATTCACTGCTCTGTCATTTAAGCTGGCTGGCTAATAAGCTAGCTGAGCTCCTACTCGCGGTGAATACTGAATGGAATCATGCATGTCAAAAGTTGGGCTCTGAGGCACTCTCGCTCATCAAAACCAGGCCAGCTCTTTATTATCATAATTACAAGCTTCCTGGCACTGTGCGGACCTCCTAGATTATACTCCATCGTCCGTCCCACGACGAATGTCACGCTTTGAATGTAGTATGTATGCGTAGAAACTTCGGCTCTTGTTATATAAGATTGTAATTTATCTAAATTTCCACTTCGAATTCGATCTTCAATTCAATCTTGGGTTTCTCAAATCTCATTTTCTATAGTTTTGTAATCGAGATGATAGAGGTGAAAAATGTGTCGAACTACTGGTGTCTGGATTTGAAATCGGTGGTGGCATATTTGGAGGATAGGAACTGGGCGTCGTCTCCCATTCTATTACGTTGGGTTGATGATAGTTCTCTTTTTGTGATAGTTTAAAACTCTCCTATGATAGAAAGAGTTGCTCCTAAAACTTACTACTAGTACTAATTAGAATAGGTGATTATTGATCATCCTCGTTATCTCATCCCTCTACAAATGAATCCCTCTGCAAATAAAGAGGAATAGTGAATGAATATTTGGGAGGAATGATTAACACCCGTCAGACGGAAGTCGCATATGATCACTGGTGGAAAAGGATAAATACAGTAAGCTGTAGCAGAAATATCTTATCAAGTAAAAACATGGAAGGAAGAGTAACCTAACTAAACGGAAAATGGTGGCAGTCAGCTGCGTAGATTATGGTGACTGGTGAGACTCCATCCGAGTCAGTCATTTAATGAACAATATTTTATACAACTTGAATCATTCATCTTATTTAAATTATAATATTTTTTTAAAATTTTTATTTAAATATTAATTTTTTCATATTTAATAATTTTTTTCACATAAAAATATCAAAATATCCATACTCTATATCGTATCAACCCACCCATCATTATTTCTCTTTCTTCTTTTTATCACTCCATTATGTTAGGCACTTACAAAAACAAAGTTGTTATTTCTTATTAATTCAACACATACATAAATTATCGTATTGTGTCAAATCGTTGTAATTTGAATAGGACGAATGCAATATATTTTTGTAACGTCCCGAAATTCGACATATCCGACACGTGGCGTTATGCCGTCATATATTCACTCCATGATAAGGCTAAATAACCCAAATGGATTTATAGGCATACAAGATAAGGAAAGTTATCAAATCATTATCGTTATAAATCTAAATGATGTTATACAAACGAAAAAAAAAATTATATTACCTCACAAATACACTGTTCAGATATCTATAAGTGGTTCACAACCAAATTATTTCATGTATTCGATATTACATATTGATTAGTGAGGTAATTAATTACATGCATAGACTCTCACTCTAGCGTTTCAGTATCGTCCTGTGATGGGTCTACAAATAAAACACATAACCCGTGAGCCAAAAGCTCAGCAAATCCGTGTCCTGGTATAAATAATAGAATTCAATGAGGACAAAAGAAGAAGAAAGATTTTTGAGATATAGACGCTGATCTGGGTCAAGTTCTCAGTCACATAACATCCACCAAAATCATTTAAAAACCCGTTATTTTTTGTGAAAATGTTTCTGTTTTTTATAAATAATACGCGTGATTTAGATTCGCGCCCAAAATCATTATGCCTTTTACTTGTAATTCGATTTGCTAAACATTCACTTACATGCCGAATGTCCCCTTATAGAGGACAGTCTTACACCCAATCGATCGATGTTCTGACCCGCGACTTCTTATCACTGCGCATACGAAGAGAACTATACTTGTACTGTTACTAGCTAGATTTAAAGTTTGGCCCAATCAAGTCCGCTTTGAACGCTCGTAGAGCCAAAGAACCTGATCCCGAAGGATCCATTATACGACCTCATCGACTACTACGGACTTGTTCAATTATTTTTAGTTTGTTATAAAGTTTGTTGTAGTGTTTCTTAAATCAACATTTTTTTTACCGTTAAACATAATCATCATAAAAATTACCCATCATTCTTCTCCATTTCTATCTTTCACGATATTACATCATAGTAGATGTATCTCGGCATCTGAAACGAGCGTCCCGCCCTTTGGAATGAGTTTCCCTGCGTTTGGGACGGGTGTCCTAGATTCTGTCCATTATAACCTTGTGACGCATTTAATTCTATAACTTATCGTATACACTTTCAAAAATTATTTTGTAAAATTTTACGTAAAATAAACTCCATAAGCTTTTTACAGAAACAGAGTTCTTATCATGAAGCCTTACCAATAATAAAAATTAATTCGTTCAACTTTATAATTTCTATTAGATTAGACAATTTGACCTTTGTTCACTTATCATCTCATAAATCATTACATACAACTCCAAATTAAGATTTATAAAATGTTATGAAAACTAGACTTAAAGAGTTTTTCATTGATATAAGGCTCGTTTTCTAAATCTTACTGAGTGATTCTGAATTAAGCTACAAAACTAATTCTGTAACCAATTTTTATAGATTGATATATCCAAACAATTTTATTTATATCTTAAAATTCATAAATTTAAATCATGATATTTCGAATTTATTAGAAAATAGACATGTAACGCTTCAACATATATTAAAATTAGGATTTATTTCAAATCCTATAGTTTTCCATTCACACATGAAATACAAAACGGATCGGAATGGGGTTTGGTTACCGCTCGACCGTTTTTTACGTTTGAGACTACTTTGTTTGATGATAACTCTCACTCTACATGTCAGATTTTCACACCGTTAAATTCATTGGGTTTCTGAATTCGTCCCGCACATCGTGGTAGTCTTGGATTAGAGATGCGATAAGTTTATAGTAAGATCCGATCAAAACAGTGTGAGTTTCAAAGTGAACCGTGTGTGAAACTTAAATTCGTGATAACTTGTGGTCCGGAGATCGGATTAACGTACCGTTTATGACGTTGGATTTTTTGATTCGTTCTCTTCGTCGTGACAATCAATCTCCCTGATTTTGATGAAATATAAAGATGATGCTGTGATGCAAAATGTAAGTATTATGTGAGGGAGAGTGTGAGTTTGAGAGAAATGAAAAAATGATGGTGAAAAGAGAAGTTGAGTGGAGGATTGATGATTGAAAGAAGATGAAAGTGGTTGTGATGGTTGTGGTGATGGATGATGAATGGGAGGTGGTTGTGATGGTCGTGGTGATGGATGATGAATGGAAGGTGGTTGTGGCGGGAGGTAGTGAGTAGGTAGTTGTAAGTGGAAATGATGAGTGGGGAGTTGTGGGTGGGATGTGGTGTAGATGGTGAGTGGTTGATGAAATGAAGTAAAGGGTGAGTGGTGGGGTGTGATGTGTTGGATGTATTTGTTTACGATATTATGGTATTAAATATACCCTATTTATAAAAAATTCGTATTGTTTTATCTCCAAAAATTATTTTGTTCGAACCATAACGTTCCAAACATTTTATTAGAATGTTCTATCGAAGAAATATTATCGAGATTAAAAATTTTATAACTGTACGCGACTCTCTTAGCTTCGTAATGTTCGTTACGTATGTCACACTTTGTAACTTTCGTTACTTGTTGTGTTTTTTATCCCATTTATTCTAAACATATGCTTAACATATATATTTTTTTTAATATTTATCGATCTCAAAATTTTTGGGTATTACAATTTTAATATATTTCCTTCGTTCTATTCAAATTGTAACGTTGTCCTATACCAGCGATAAAGTTATTCATACTACAAATGATTCACGGGACGATCAAACATCGTTTTATGCAAAATTATTGTGAAATATTAATGATAGTTTAAGTTATGTATTTCAATCCCGAACCAATGTTATAATTTTTTTACATCGTTAAGACGAAAAACGAAACTTTTCAAAATACGTGTTGAAAAATACGATGATGATGTAATGTTGTAATCTGAATGAGATGGTGGGAGTACTAATCAATCTCATACAATACTTTTTCATACATTGATCGGCGTTTGCAACTTCAATGCCTAGTAAAGATAATCTCTTTTAACTTATCACATGAAAAAGTTTCAGGAGAAGAGTGAAGGGGTCCATTATGTCACGGACGAGATAATTTATGGAGTTCTTGTTGAAAAATTATCAAGAGTTTTTCACATTTCTCTAGAATATTTTTGGATGTTCTACGGTGTTCTAGGAAGTTTTATACTTCTCTAGAAGGTCAAGTTGTCTAAATTTCTCTAGAATCATCTAGAATTTTCGAGATTAATCTTGAGAGGTAGAGAGAATCTATACAACTCTAGAGTTTCTCTAGTTAGGAAGTAGTTTCTAGAGAATTCTTATAAATATTTAGGAGGAGAAGTGTATAGAAGAGACTAGACCACAAAGTCTAGATCCTTCTATGAGATTGTATATAAAGGGATGTAAGGCTCATTCGTCAAACATCCCACATCTCACAAACTCTCAAAGCATTGTAAGTTTTCAAGTGTTCTCAATGCAAGCTTGTTTCCAAGTCCAAACTCTCTTGCGTTCTCAAGTATCAATTTTGGGTGACAAGTAAGACTGAACTCAAGCGAAGGAGTGAGTACTTTGAGTACCGCACGGGTAGCGAAGATCTATCCCCGTGACAATTGGTATCAGAGCCTTGATTCAAGAGATGGCAGATTCAAGCATTGTTGAGCATGGGATTCCCGAGGAGGTAAACACCGCGAATGTAACCACGCGTAAAGGAAAGGGAAAGTCGAAAGATGTTCAAGCTGCCATGGAGTCACAACTCTCGCGGATGGAAGAGATCGTGGCTAAGATGGTGGAGAGGTTGGAGGAAAATGTGCCTAGCAATGATATTATCGAGGCTCGAGAGGAATGCTTCAGGGGTGTGTTACAAGGTGTTCTCAACTCATGGTTGGACACTTTTCGCAAGGAGTTCCGAGCGCAAATGGATGAGGTACATATGGTGATGGCCACTCTTCAAGAGAAGACGAGGGTCTTTAGGGAAGAAATCTCGCTATACAAGACGGCCATACTGAATGGTGGAGCAAACTTTGGAAAGATGCTGCGGTTCGAGCCCCCTAAACCAAAACCGTTTTCCGGAAAATACGACGCTAAGGATGTCGACACTTTCTTTTTCAACATGGAGTGATACTTTGAACTATTGGGCATAAAAGATGAAGAGGAGAAGATCAAAACTGTGTCTATGTACCTGTCGGATATGGCGACTATGTGGAGGCGTCGTCATTACAATGACGTTCAAGCGGGAACGTTCACCATGAAGACATGGGATCAATTTAAGAAGTATCTCAAATTCCACTTTTATTCGGAGAATGCTCAATATGAAGTCAAGAGACAATTACGAAAGTTGAGGCAAACGGATACGATTCGGAAATATGTGAAGGATTTCACGGAGTTGCTCTTCCAAATTAGCTACATGTCCGAGGAAGACAAGCTCATCTACTTCGAGAATGGACTCCAACAGTGGGCATAACAAGAGTTAGAACGACGTGGTGTCCAAACTCTTGCTGCGGCCATAACGACGACGGAGTCATTCATCGAATTCAAGAGGAGCGAGTCTCTAAAGGGTAAGGAGTCGAGGAGTGACTCCGAGAAAGGTGGAGGAGTGAGCCATGAAGGGATCAAGCCGACTTCGAGTCTCGTTAGCAAGAGTGACTCGAAGAGAGGAGAGAAACAAGGGTGGAAAAAGAGCACCTCCAAGGACGCGGTGAAGTCCAAGGGTGAGGTAAAGTGCTTCTTATGCGATGACCCTCACTTCGTTCAGGAGTGTCCGAAGAAAAATACTCTCACGGCTATGGGTGCTCAGATGGAGGAGGAGTCCGTATAAGAGATGAGATCATTGAGGATCCTTAACGCCGTGAAGACCACGGAGGAGAAGTCTTTATCGAAAGGGTTGATATACGTCGATGTGGTGATCGTGTCGTACACAACTCATGTCTTGTTTGATACCGGGGCAACACACAGTCTTGTCTCGCGAGGAGAGGTAAAACGACTTGGATTTCAAGTCGACAAAGGGTATGGCATGCTCAAGACGGTGAACTCGAAGGCCGAACCAATCGATGGCGTGGTCCGTGGCGTATTGCTTCACATTGGCGATTGAAAGGGATCAGTGGATCTCACGGTCGTTCGCATAGACGACTATCCTTTGGTGTTTGGAATCGACTTCATCGAGGGTATGAAGGCGATATCAATCCCCTTCGCTAATGTCTTACACATAATAAAGGACGATGGAGTTTGCGTAGTTCCGATGGTGCGACGAGCGACGAAGGCTCAAGCAAAGATGATCGCAACTACGTAACTCTCCAAGGGAATAAAAAATGAGGAATCTACCCACTTGAGGAGAGGTGAAATCTCTCACGTGACAAAGGAGGTGTCAAAAAAGATCTCACAACTTTTGTCGAAGGAACACAAGAAGGAACTTCCACCAAGACGGCAAGATGAGTGCTCAAAGACTTATCGTGACGATTCAAGGGAAAGATCGAGTCATACAACTACGTCGTGACGAGAACGTCCGTGACATAGGTGGAGGAGTATGTCACGGGCGAGTTAATTTATGAAGTTCTCCTTGAAAAATTGTCTAGAGCTCTCCACACTTTTCTATAATGTTCTTGGATGTTTTACGGTGTTCTAGGAAGTTTTATACTTCTCTAGGAGGTCAAGTTGTCTAGAGTTCTCTAGAATCATTTAGGATTTTTTAGATTAATCTTGAGAGGTAGAGAGAGTTGTAAACAACTCTAGAGTTTCTCTAATTACGAAATAGTTTCTAGAGAATTTTTGTAAATATTTAGGAGGAGAAGTATATGGAAAAGATTAGACCACAAAATCTACATCCTTCTATGAGATTGTATGTAAAGGGATGTAAGACTCATTTGTCAAACATCTCACATCCCACAAACGCTCAAAACATTGTAAGTTTTCAAGTATTCTTAATATAAGTTTGTTTTAAAGTCCAAACTTTTTTACGTTCTCAAATATCGTCTTTGAATGACGAATAATACTGAACTCAAACAAAAAAATAAATAATTTAAATATCGTACAGATAACGAAAATCTATCGTCGTGATAACTAGCTAACAAGGTTGCAAGGGGAAAAGAACAAACCACAAGTGTCCAAAATCAACAACATTTTATTTGTGGGGTTTGGAGTGACTGATGACAGCTTTCAACTCGTTTTATAGTACAACTGTCACTACCCCTCAGTTACACACCCATCCCTGATTCTGAAATGAAGAGTGAAGGCTGGAAGACCAAAAAGGGGAAATTTGAATGACAACTAACTCTCCTCTTTTCAACCTCAACCTATGAACCTATGAACCTATGAACCTATGAACCTATGAACCTATGAACCTATGAACCTATGAACCTACGAAGATGATGATTGATGCACCACCTCACTGAAACCAAGCTTTATGATTATTCACTGCCGACGAAGTATTGCAAACAAATGACTCCTGTGTTCCAATATAAACAGGACTTTTTGATTTTGTATATCTATCATGCGAATTTTGATTCACGTTAAAGGATAAAGTGAAACATTGATGAAAATTTTAATATTTTCTTTGTCTTATTTTCTCTTCCTCATAATATATGTTCTTTCCGTCCCATATAATTTGTAAAATTTATTTTTATCACGTAAATTTGTATGTATCTTTTTTAAAAATTTTAATTATCAACAACACATTTATTTCTTTTTCCATCTTCTTTGATTCTTAATCACACATAATATCCCAAAAATAAAAATATTATAAAAAATTTGGAACATTCATAAATGTCAAAACAATGCAAACTATGTGGGACGTAGAAAGTCCAACACTTTTTTTTTTTGGTTGCTTCCATTTACTCGTAATTTTTTCTTTTTTAGTAATTTTTTACTTTAAAAAAATCAAATCAATCATGTTCTGTCATTGTACACCTACAGTCTCCTCTCACAATCGTTATAGTAAACCCTACTATCTCTAAAAAAAAATATTTTTTTCCCATCAAATTCTATGAAAATTCAATACACACATAAAATTGCGTATCATATCAATTGGTTGCATGTAGTATGGGACGGATGGAGTAATATATACTCTCCTCGTCCCAAAATTATTGTAACACTTTGACCTGACATATGTATTGATGTAAAATTTGACATGCGTACAATGACGATCAAATGTAGTTTTTTTTTATAAATTTATCGTGAAACATCAATTGTTGTATAAGTTACGTACTTCAACCTAATACATGTTACGGGATAATCAGACGTGATTTGATATATAAACGATACTTATATTCATGCGTATAGAACAATATAAAATCCATAAATGCTGTAAAAATTATGAGACGGATCCGATGGTTTGCAATCTTTCTAATGATGATAAACTTTTCACATCAACAATGTCAAAGTAATCATTATCTATTGCTTACATTCTATTGTTTCTCTCATAGTTACAGTAAACTCCATTATTACTTAAAAAAATATTTTTTTTAAAATTTTAAAAAATTTAACACACTTAAATTTGCACACTAGGTCAAACAATTTTAAGTAATATGGGACAAGGGAGTAGTATACTTCAGCAATAGATTAATAAAGTAATTTTGATACATATTGAAACAAAAACAAACTTTCTTAAAAGTACGTTTGGAATAGTAGGGAACGTCATCCCGTTATGTAACTCATGTAAGTTGAGACAAAAGAAGAATAATTACTCCATCATGACATTCATCAATA
The DNA here is from genome assembly GCA_035668315.1 of Drosera spatulata. NCBI lineage: Eukaryota > Viridiplantae > Streptophyta > Magnoliopsida > Caryophyllales > Droseraceae > Drosera > Drosera spatulata. The sequence goes on along the minus strand of JAOVYX010011057.1, from coordinate 43,763 downwards.
ATGTCATACTAGCACATAAGAAAATTAAACATCGTTTATGCGTAGCATCCTGTGTGGCATTGCACCATTGGCGATGTTACGAAAATGACACAGATATTACCCATCAAAAAAATTTCATACTTCTACCAAAAAAATAAAATAAAATAAAATAAAAATCATACTCAATGGAGCCCCTGGTTGGATGGTTTCCATCATCGTCGCTACAAATACAGCCATATGTGCTTGGAGCTTTTCTCTCATTTACCACACAAACACACCAACACCATCCACCTGATGATGTGGTGTTCCGGGAACTTGTTTCCACACCAGAAGGGAAGACTGGTTCAAAATAGTAGGGAAGAATCTGTAAAGCTCAGGAGGGATAGCGCCGAAGATTGCACGCTGGTCGGATACTAGTCTACAGACGAAACTATATCTGTTAGCTAGCTAGCGAAGGCGCTATCTATCCTGAGCTTCATAGCTTCTCCTTGCTCCCAATTACACAATCTATCCAGTTCAGGATCTCCAAATGGTACGTATTCCTGAGAACCACTTCTTAAACTAATACTGCCAGTGTTGAATCGTTCTATACAGAATCCGGCATTTCCTCCTACCTGTATTTTCATTCGGTGTATTGATTTGAGCACTCCTACAAGGTTATAAAGCATCCACTATCGTCTTTTGATATTTATGCCAACACAAGAAGGAAAGCAAGGTAAACCATTGCTCCCAATTAGCTAGCATCGTTCTGGAAACAATGGACTACGAGATTACCACCAATGGATGGCGACAAATACAAAGAGACATGCCCAGCTCAGTGTGCCTAGGACCACCACTCATCTAGGAGGCCAAGGTGGTCTATACATTCATCCTAAGCTAAGCTAGAGGATAAACTGTAACATTGCAAATTAAGCACTTGCATAACTTCCTTTCAGAATTTCTCGCCCTTCTAATACCAGCCTCTTTACCTTTTATGTTCAACTTAATTCACCTGAGCATGGCATCGTATATTTCGTGTTACAGGATTATTGTGTGTTTTAAGAGAGGCCAGGCACTGTAATCTGTTCACTTATATTTTATCCGAAGTTACAGGCAAATTACGGGCGCCGGCGGCTGAAACATTCGAAGTCTTATCTCAGGCATGAATGCTTTGATTTCTATTTCGAGGGATGAAATTGAAAACCTCTTTTGAAAGAAGACAGCTTTAAGGATTCAAAATTCAGTAAATGTTTTTGACTTGAATGTCGTTTACTAATGTTTGCAGCTTTTGCTACTGTACCGCTTTCCTATTCTTCCCGTCCCCACTTGACTGCAGCAATCCAAATTAACTTCCCATGTTTGGGTGGTAGATATCTATGGAGTATGGAGTATGGAGTATGGAGTATGGAGCATGGAGCATGGAGTATCTACTTCACTTCCGAGTGTGCGGCTGGGATCCATTCTACTAGACTAATCCTTCAAAATACTCCTCCTATACCTCAAAACAACTGCTACATGATGCCAAGGGAAATATATGAAGGGGATCCCAACTCAGATACAAGAGCAGCAGTGGATTACTAAAAGATATCAGCCGGAACACAAGCCGCAGCAGTAGAACCACCAAGAGCATCAACAGAGCACCTTAATCTTAGTCCGAGATAGAATCATGTCACTCAAGGATATACAGCTCTCGAAACCATACAGGATTAACTATTTGATCGTAATTCGCCACTCTATTTTTCATCCCTCTGCATCTCAGCCAGGATGCCAGGCTGATCACGTTAATGACAAATTTCCATAGACAACAGCAACTACCCAATATCAATGCCTATTGTACTCGTTAGGGCCTCAACGATCCTTCCATCTAAATTCTGCATTCCAAGACAGACTAACATGACCTTTTACCGAAGCCCTCCTTCGTAGTTCCTATTGACCCAATTTACCAAGATAGAATCATGCAGTTGAGACCATCACACCATCGAAAGGCATTCATTCAATTGATTTGCTTTTCTTGAACTCACGCACAATCTCACACTACCCAAAGTCTCAAAATTGGTAGTAATGTCATGCGACCATATAATCCTGGCCTAGGAACTTAAGTTTCCTGTATGACCAAACATACGCACGCTGTTGAAAGGCTAGATTATCCAACTACAGGAAAATCATAAGCCATTATCAGCAAATCATATAAGTTCATTGAATTCTTGCTTGGATCTTAAAGATTCATGTGACCGAAAACAAAAACTCAGGCTCGGGGTCTGTCCTCAACCTAGGCTGGTTATTGACAATCAATCCTCAACCTCGGAGTCTATACCTGAAATTTTGCACACCAATAATAAAATCTTAGAATGCCAAGAAAACTCTTCCATCATTGGGTATTCCACTGATGTTTTCCCTAGGTGAAATAAGCAACCAATTTGTCGTGGTAACTTCATTTTGCACGTTTTTGTTCCTCTCCATTGGGTTTTACACTTCAACTCCCCCACCCCCACCCACCAAAGAAGTACAGTGAGATCATCGCATATAAGAAGTTATAATGAGGCTTGAAGAAGAAGAAGAAGTTGTAATGAGGATGAGATAACTGGGAAAAACAATCAGCCACATAAATCACAGGACTAAAAAGAAAGGAGAAACACGAATTTGGAGAAGTGGATGTCTATTTCACCATTTGGGTTGCTATAAACAACAAATATCATTTTCTAACTAACGGATGTGAGTAAAAGAGCAGGGACACACGCCTTTAAACTTAATGGTCTGGTTTCAAGTTCCCTTGGCCGGTCTTACTATGCAAACTAGTGTCTTCGGCAAGCTTCGTCCATAAACTAGCCAGCTTCTCAGAACAATTTACCTGTTAAAACAACAAAGAGGCAAGCTAAATCATATGCTGCCCAATATTTGCACAAGGAAAAATGCTGTCATAGACCCATTTAGCAACAAAATGACAGAAGATGAAGCATATGTAGACAAATCATGAAGTGATTAGTAAGCAAGAACCAGCAGACCAACAGTCTAACCCAACTGGTTCAAATGGTTTCATTTCACCTTACGCCACAATGGATACACAGACAGATGTTGGTCGGTAAAAGTTAGTAATTGGTAGCATTAAAAACTGAAAGCACAGCAAGAGCCCTCTTTTAACCCAGATAAACAAAATTTCTAATAGTCTATGCCTTAATAATGTCAATAATCATTACCAAATTCTTAAAACAATAACGAATACACAGAGGAAACCAACACAAAAAGTAAGGAAGAACCGGTTGGATCTCTGCTAGGAAAAAAGTACCTGATCACTCACAAATCCTTTCAACATGATTAAGAGATCAGTGCGTTTTTCTTGATCAAGTCTAGCAAGCTCACTTCTGTTGTTTTCCTGCATACGTACACCATGCCATAAGTCAATGCCGATGATTTGTGTGTTTGAGAAAGATCACACCATGTCATGTAGCAGGCAAACAAAACCACACAATTGATCATGACACAGTCAGCAAAACAGAAATTGTGATCTCATCCAAATTTTCTTACATCTCAGATTGCTAAATTTCATAGATGCACATTCTCCACTAGGCAAGGTGAACTAATACTCATACCTAGATGAACCTGAAGAAAAAGGAACAAGGAGGAAACTTTGCTAAAACATCCAGGAAAATACCTTTATTTCCAGGAAAATACCTTTATTTGTTCATACTCTTTGATGGCATTAATTTTGGCATCTTCAGTACGCCTCATTGTTTCTTTCAAATCCTCTATCCTGGCAATCCTTGACTTATCACCACCAAATATCCTGGATGAAGCAGCCTCCGATTTTGCAATCCTTGCCTCTAAAGAAGACAGCTCCGATACAAGAGTCTGGACTGTCAACAAGGCACTTGACCTATCTGCGAATGCATTGCGTGCAGCCAACACTGATCCGAGGTATTCGTGAAGGGTGTCCTAAAATTTGCACGAAAATTATTGTCAACCATGTCAATATATTTGCACCAGAATAAGTTCTATTGCTGAGAAATTACTTTTGAATGACATTGTTATAGTGAAATCCCAGTTAAAGCGACTTCAAAAACATGCACACAATGGAAAAAATAAAATAAAAAAAATTTGAAAGAACTTCTGCTTTCAAGAGGTCATAATGTTTTATATTAGTGACATAAGTTGAAAACATGCCATGGATGGGTGCTAGCAAAAATCATTTCCTAAAACCATTTTCACATAGTATGTGAATTGATCTGAAATAAAGATCATATGAAAGAGCCAGAGTACAGTCTTATGCACAATCTTCAATCTACAAGTAAAGCTATAGATAAATTACCAAATTCTTTACTGTTTTGGCATTCAGTTCTCTGTATACTCTACTTGCTTTGATGGTAGCTGTAGCGGCAAGCTTTGCGTCGGCAGCCCGTAGTCTTTGAGCATCAACAAATGCCTTCTCATTTTCAAATTTGGTCAGCTTTACTAATGATACCCCTAATTCTCCCATGGTCACCCCTATGTCTTGCTGTGCTTTCACAAGTTCTTCAGCCTGGGAAAACAAGACAGATTCAAACCATTAATATAAATGAACTGTATAAACTGAAGCTCACAATATGGCTAAAATGGAGGATTAGTAAATGCCAATAAACATAAAATCCTCACCTGCTTAGACGCTTCAGTGAGATGCCGCTCGAACTCCTGCAGCTTCTCCTTTCTCTCCAAAAATTCCTTATCTTCCTCAATCACTGGCGGCCTTGAGCTTCCCAAATCATTAGTGAGGGACTGCCTGAGCTCCTTGAACATTTTTAACAAGTCCATTCCTCCTTTTACCCCCTGCACAGCCTCGCCATCCCCAATCAACTGCTTCGGCAATTTCACCGCCCCATCAAGGACCCTCGATGCCACATCGGTGGTTCGTGCCAAAGGAAGTTTTCCAGGCACTTGAAGGAACACCCTCAACTCATTGCTCTTCTTGATCACAGGATGGGAAGCCAATCTCATCAAGTACTTCTCCAAATCGAGCCTCCTATGCTCAACAAACTCTTGCTTGTGCATGACTTGTCCCTCCACCACGCTCTTATCCGGCCTAGGCGGTATAAAATACCCTCTATACGACTCAGCCAATCGATCAGCCAACGTCACGACATCCTTAAACCTCCTCCTGACACTAAACTCCGACCCACCAAACCCCCACATATTCGTCTTCGTGGTAATCAGATAACTCACAAATGTACTACTCCCTCTCCCCCGAACAATCGGACTGGATAGTTCCTGTTCCATCTGTGGATCAGACACAGAAATCCCCATATACTCCCAACTCGACGACTCCGATCTCGAAAAATTCCCCAAATTACCCGCCCTTTCTCCAGGACTCTCATCACCATTAGCATCGACACCATTGGTGATTTCATCCAAGGGGCTAATAATCACATCAAAGTGCTCATAATCTAAATCATCAACATGCACAGCATCATCATCGACGTTGTTATTATTATTACCGTGGTGTGAGGTAGGGCTGACTCGATCGTCGTCGTCGTCTTCCCCGGGAGACGGCGACATCAAGGGATCTCGATCGGCCGGCGACGTGGCGACGTGATTGGCGGAGGAGGAGGAGAGAGTACGATTGTAGTGTGATTCGGATAAGGTGGAGACGGCGCTGCGGTAGCTGACGTAGGATTTGGCGGCGAGGAGATCGTCGTGGACGACACTGTTCATCGCCTCGCTGACCTCGGTCTCCGATCCCATCATCTTTTATTTCGATTGATTGAATACGAATCTGTGGCAACCGTTGCTTGATAACTGGTGGTAGCGGCGGCGGAGACGGCGGGCGGTGAAAGATGGCGTGGAACAATAGTAGCCGGCGAGGGGAAAGAGGATGGAGGAAAGGTATGGATTTTGTTGGTGCGGTGGGTTTGGGTTTGGGTTGCTTTGTCTGTGGAGGTGTGGTTTTGGTGGGGTCCACGACTCATACGAGAACCCTACCGGGTTCGCTTGAAAATAGTAAAATCAAAGGCATTGTTACATTTAAATAAAGACTTAGAAAATATATATCATATTGTATATATATATAATAAATAAAATAATTAATTAATTATTTGTATTAGATATATTAATTTTATGATATATTATTTAAAAATAAAATAAAATAAAAATCATAGATTTATATATAAATCAAAAAAATTGATCAAATATCCGTTAATCCAATTCCAACTTTGATTATTTTTTTGTTTTGAAAACAAAAAACATGAAAAGATCCATCGAAAGGATATTGTATGATTGATTTGATAAAATTTTGATTAAGTGAACAACTTGAAATATAATACTCCCTCCGTCTCATTTATAGATCACATTTTTCTCATTTGGATCGTCCTATATTATAAACCACGTTTTTTTATTTGGATTGTCCCAAAATATAACCAATATATCATATTTAGTAATCGTTTCACATAAAAAAATCAAAACAAATCATCATCTGTTACAGTATATCCACCATCTCCTTTCTCATCCTTTTTTATTCTCTCTCCTAAACCCCACTTATATCCTACTATCACTAAAAAATTACTCTTTTTTCATTAAATCCCATAAAAATTCAACACATACATAAATCTGCTTGTCGGATCAAAACGTTCACTATATTTTGGGACGGAGGGAGTAAATTTTTCACATAAAAACTCCAAAACAAATCATCTGTTACAGTACACTCATCATCACCTTCCTCCCCCTCTCTCATTCTCTCTACTAAACCCCACTTACATCCTACTATCACTAAAAAAATATTCTATCTCCATCACATTTTATAAAAATTCAATGCATATATAAATTCGTATGTCGGATCAAATTATTAGTTACATTTTGAAACAGAGATAGTATTTTTTTTAACTCGAATTCGAATAATTTATTCTGTCTTATATCTAGGCAATAATGATATAGATCAGATTAAAACTATTTTACGTTCACTTCCATAACTACTCTCTTTATTCGGTAGCACACATGATCTATGATAGTTAACGCTCGGCACATGATCTATGACAGTAGTAGATCTTTACTGCGACTTCAATCCAGTTCCAACGAGTTTCCAGATTAGATGAAACAGTTGACACCTACAAGACGCCAAATAGGGTTCTCAAATCTCACGTGTCTGTGACACAAACCCACCCAAGTCACAACCAAACGCACCACCACCACCCACATTCACCACTTTCTTCTCCTTCTCTTCCACGACTTCACCTCGACGCTGTTCCTTCCACGCCGCCTCTGCACCGCCGATTCATCGCCGCACAGATTCTGAGCTGTTGCCGGAGATTCCAGTTCCATCGATTCAATTATTAACATGATGGGATCGGAGACCGAAGTCAGCGAAGCGGCAACGGAGAGTCCGATCCTCGACGATCCTCTCAACTCCAAATCCTACGTCAGCTATCGCAGCGCCATGTCAACCCTCTCCGAATCACACTACCATCATCCTCTCTTCTCCTGCGTCTCCAATCGTCTCGCCACGTCGCCGGCCGATCGAGATCCCTTGCTGTCGCCGTCACTCGATGACGACGAGGACGATCGAGTCAACCCTAGCTCACACCACGGTAACAACAACAACAATATCGATGATGCTTTGCGTGCTGTGGATTCTGATTTTGACCGCTTAGATGCAATTATTAGCCCCTTGGATGAGAATAGTAACGGTGGTGATGCTAATGAGGACGAGAGTCCAACGTTTAGTTCGGATAGTTTGGGGAATTATTCGAGATCAGAGTCGTCGTCGTCGAGGTCTGAGTATTTGAGGATCTCGGTGTCGGATCCTCAGAAGGAACAGGAGCCATCCAATTCGATTGTTGGGGGGAGTAATACGTTTGTGACTTATCTGATTACCACGAAGACGAATATGTGGGGGTTCGGGGGATCGGAGTTTAGTGTAAGAAGAAGGTTTAGGGATGTGGTGACGTTGGCTGATCGATTGGCCGAGTCGTATAGAGGGTATTTTATACCGCCTAGACCGGATAAGAGCGTGGTGGAGGGACAAGTCATGCACAAGCAGGAGTTTGTTGAGCTTAGGAGACTTGATTTGGAGAAATATTTGATGAGATTAGCTTCCCATCCGGTGATTAGGAAGAGTAATGAGCTAAGGGTGTTCTTGCAAGTACCTGGCAAGCTTCCTTTGGCACGAACCATTGATGTGGCATCAAGGGTGCTTGATGGGGCGGTGAAGTTTCCTAAGCAGCTGACTAGGGATGCCGAGGCTGTACAGGGGGTAAAAGGAGGAATGGATTTGTTGAAGAAGTTCAAGGAGCTTAGGCAGTCGCTCACTAATGATTTAGGAAGCTCAAGGCCGCCAGTGATTGAGGAAGATAAGGAGTTTTTGGAGAGGAAGGGGAAGCTGCAGAATTTCGAGCAGCATCTCACCGATGCTTCCAAGCAGGTGAGATTTTTTGGTGTTATCAGTATGTGCTAGCCTTTTTTCTTGAAATTTATTATGTGCTAGCCTCTTTGTTTAGCATCAATAGAAGCTTCAGTTTGTTGTGTTTGTAATGGCTTGAATTCGCTTTGTTATCCCAGGCTGAAATACTTGTCAAAGCTCAACAAGACATTGGGAGAACAGTGGGAGAACTAGGGTTATCCTTAGTAAAGCTGACCAAATTTGAGAATGAGAAGGCATCGGTCGATGCTCAAAGGATACGCGCAGCTGTTGCAAACAATGCGGCTACGACCACCATTAAAGCAAGCAGAGTATACAAAGAGTTAAATGCAAAAACAGTAAAGGATCTGGTAATCAAGCTATATTCTATGCTTGTATTAGAAGATTGTACCTACTATTTCTTGTAATTGCTTTAACTTTGATTGCATGAATACAATAAAAAATTTTATGGGCTTTGTTGAGGATGATTTTGTTTGGAAATCGTAGGACACCCTCCATGACTACCTCGGATCAGTGTTAGCTGCACGCAATGCATTCACAGATCGGTCAAGCGCTTTGTTGACTGTCCAGACTCTTTTCTCGGAATTGTCTTCTTTGCAATCAAGGATTGCAAGATTGGAGGCTGCTTCATCTAGGGTTTTCGGTGGTGATAAGGCAAGGATAAACAGGATAGAGTGGTTGAAAGAAACCATGAGGCATACTGAAGATGCCAAAAACGAGGCCATGAAGGAGTATGAACGAATTAAGGTACTTTCCTTGCTGTTTGGTGCATCTTAAATTGGGAATTGTGCTCAGATGAAATTAGTTCTGAGGTATTCCAATTATCCATTAATTTGACCAAAGGAGAAGTTTCTTGATCAGAGGTTACTTCATCTTAGCAGCCTGCGGCTATCGAACTTGCTTCCAGAGTTGGTATTACCTGCGATGGTTCTAAAAAGAAAAAAAGAAAAGAAAAGAAAAGGAAGAGCTGGCGTTCTTTTCTCGTCAATACCTGCCTAAGGCTATGCCAATTTTCTTGCTTCAGTATGAAGCTATGCTATTGAGAATTCACTAGGAAACACTATCATCGTATAGTTATCAATGGAATCTGTAGGGTGAATTTGTTTACTTGTTTCTCCTCTTTTTGGATAAGGAATGCACATTCATGAAATTTTGTAATATATACCGTGAGAAGATTGTGGTAGGATCACTGTTTTCTTTCACTTCATTGTCATCTCATTGAGTTACTGAGTTCATATGATGATTAATTTTGTGGTTCATTTACCTGTAAATAACATGGTGTAAGGTTTTTCTCAAACATGAAGATGATTGGCATTGACTGTGCTTGTGGTGTATGCCTTCAGGAAAATAATAGAAGCGAGATGGTTAGACTTGATCGAGAACAGCACACAGATCTCCTGAATATGTTAAAAGAATTTGTAAACGATCAGGTATTCCATTACTGACTAGCTTCCGACTCTGGTAGTTCATTGCTTTCTTTATCTGGGATATGTTATTTGTAAAATGTACATTCTACCAATTTTTTAAGCCGAAACTGCTAGCACTTTGGATGAGGCCTTTAAACTGTGCTTTAAGATGTTCAATACCATGTTAGTTACCAACCAATTTCGGTCTATGTAGTGACAATGTCGGGTTTACGTGATGCCAGTCCATTTGAACTAGTTGGATTACGTTTTAGGAATCACATGTTGTCTTTGTCCATGCACCCTTGATTTTAGAGTTGTGATGTAAAATTGGTGTACTGTTCTTTTGTGATTAGATTGTGCAGCCTTGTGCAAAATTTGAGGTTGCAAATGATTTAGCTTCCAGATCTGTTGCTTTGACAGGCAAACTGTGCCGAGAAGCTGTCGGGTTTGTGGACTAAGCTTGCAGAAGACACGAGCGTGCATAGTAATACCAGCCGAGGGAACCTGAAACCGGAGTTCTAATTTTAAAGGCTGTATGTGCTTTATCTTTTTTGACATCTTTTTGATAGGAAACGGTAGTCAATACTCATAGAAGTTATCCAAATGGTCTATTAAACATCCATTTTCATATTAAACATCCATTTTCACAATCATATCAGTCAATTTGTGCTACTACTTGTTTTTCTTTCCCAGGACTGTTATTTATGTATATGCTTAGAAAAGTTTTTGTTCTGTACTTGTATATGATTTCATCCTTGCTACAGTAGAATTTTGTATGCTCTGGTTGCATTTTACATATTGTACCTGATATGGTATAATGAACAAATTCATGCTAGGATTGATTGTATCTGTTCTCTTTAGCTTTTCATCCTTGAGTACTTGATTCGTTTGGATGTTGAATGCAATGAACACCGAGAAACTCAATCTGGTCTCCAAGAACAGGCGGAGTTTGGAGTACAAAGTTATTGTTTGTGCACCGCTGGAGGTTGAGTGATGATAAAGAGGAGCATTATTTGAGTGAACTATATAGCACGGTCGCGATCAGCGGCAATTGCTGGCAGCAGGTAGCACTGGTAGAGTTTCCGGAGCAACGTGATGGAGAGGTGTAGACATTGGTAGAACTGGCAGCAACGCATGCGTCGTCTATATCCATGAAATAGTTACTTGCGTGCTGTTAAAAAAACCGATCCTTTCTTTTTTGCAGCGATCAAGTGAAGCATCAGATGACCACACAAAAGCCAGGAAGATCTGATCCAACCTCCCCAACCACCTGATGTCCTGAATCATTGAATTGCTCAAAGATTCACAATACAAATACTTCCAACCAAGAACGTTGGTTGGGTCACCTTTGCAGATAGGGGACACGAAGGAGAAGTAGGTAAAGCTGGGGATGTGACAGCAACTCGATCCATTTACTGCTACTTCCATTATTACACCTACATTAACTATTAATCATATGAGTAATCTTTCCTCCTGTGACAAACTTGTTATGGCGATTCCTTGAATCAAAATTCTGGTTTAGATGTTATGTTTTTACATGATATTAACATGACCTTGCATACGATCTTGCGCACATTTACACATGTTTGGACTACGACACATGCATTCGCAAGAAAGCGTATCAATTGGGCATCAAGCAAGCACAGTGTTAACGTTCCTCCCTATCATTGTCTCCTCTCCCTTGTCATCATCTGTTTCTTTCCCACCCAAACCAGCACTGCTCTCGCTCTCTTTTCGTCAATGGCGGCCTCAAGAGAAGTCTCGACCATGATCAAGCAAGGTTTCATCTCAGACCCATCACTCTCCTCTCTCATTCACCCAAAACCCATCTCCCCAAATCACCCCTCTTCTTCACCACTCTCTCCTCCACCATTTTCCTCTTCCTCCCCACAATGCCGCCACCCTCTTCGAGATGATGTCGGAGGAACAACACCGTGAATCCCAGCAGATAACGGACCTCAACAGACAAAGATTGAACCACAGATTGAAAAGGGTTTTGGCCAAAAACCCTAATTTCTCCGGCATCGATGGACTGGGAGGGTTAGGGTTTAGGGATGGAGATGTGATGTTGACGGTGAGTGCCCGTGATGGGTTCAAGTTCAGCATTGATGTTCATAGCCGGGTTCTGATTGAAACAGTAGACTCTTTGCCGAGAAGCTGGCGAGAGTCGGCGCCGTGGCGCAGTCGGTGGAGATTTGTGATTGTGATGATGTTGAGGTTTATGTGGAGGTTGTGATCCTAATGTATTCTGATGATCTGAGGAGGAGCTTGATGGGTGAAGATGTTCTCAAGGTTTTGAGTTTGCTACAGGTATTGCACTATTCTCGTTTGTTATTCCGCTTTGTTGAGGCATTGAATTGAAGAATGTGTTTGAATTGTTCTTTATTTGGTATGTTTCCTGTTTCGGGGTTCTGAAGTTGTCCATTCCTTCATGTTTGCTTCATTTTTGTTATGTTTTGTTGGTTATGCTTTTGATGATGATGATGATGATGTTGATGTGTCATGGTTGAGGTTACTGATTATGCTTTGATATAGGAGAACAGGTCAGTGTTCTCTAAGACTTTGGGTTCAATTGTTTTCTAAAAGCACATTGATCTGTTAAACGTTGGGGACCGATGCGAACGGAGATTAAGATGGTTTAGGCATCTGATAGTGCAAACTAGGAGGAAAAGTTCTATGGGATCGAGCATAACTGAAGATGAGATAGCGAGGGGGGAATAGGTTATGCTTCATAAGTTGGAAGGATATAGCTATAAATCGGTACGAATGGAGGGAAGAGTATGTAAGCAGAGCTCGTAACATGTTGCTCTATCGATGATGATCTTCTCTCTTGCTGCAGTTTTTCATGTTCACAATCGCTCATGTTTCTGTTTACAGCATTCTTCCTAAAATGTTACGGTCTGTTAACTCTGAAGCTCATAGATGCATCATTGATCTTTTTTTCGAATTGGTTTCTGCTTCAGGTATCTGCAGCGTTGATGTTTGACGCAGGGATATCAGCATGCCTAGAGTATTAAGAGTCTGTTCCATGGTCTGATGATGATGAGGAGGAGAGAGTCATATCTTGCCTATCACATCTTCAGCTTCGCTGCCTGATGACTCATGAGGTGCTCCGACGAGTATTGCCTGAACCATCCACATCCACGAGCTTCACCGATGTCTTCGTGAAACTGCTTACTAGTGTCCTGCGCCACATAAACCTCAACATCATCACAATCACATCGGTGCTTGTCGGAAGGCCTCATTGTTAGGCTGCTCACAGAAGATACTTCAGAAAATAGAGGTTACAGCGTGAAGTTGAATGTTCCTCGAGATACCCTTTACCATCTTTGCAATGCATGTCTCAGCTCCCTCATCCTTTGCTTGTCGGAAGCCACCTGCATTGATGAAACTGTGCAGGATCGTGGGGCGATCATGGGACAAATTGCTAGAGAGGCCGACAATCTGCAATGGATCGTGGACATTCAAATCAAAAGGAAGATGGGAGATGAGTTTGTAAAGCTATGGGCAGATCGAAAAGAACTCGCTGTCCTCCACTCAAAGATTCCGACCATGTACAGGCATGAAATCAGCGGCGTTACAGCTCAGCTGTGCAACGCGATAGGAAGAGGGCAAATATTGGTTCCAAGGAGCACCAGGCATAAGCTTCTTTCAACGTGGCTGGAACCCTTGTACGACGACTTCAGGTGGATGAGGAGAGCGAGCAGATACATTGACAAGAGTCTGTTGGAGGATGGGCTGAGCCAGACAATCCTGACGCTGTCAATGCCGCAACAGCAGAAGATATCGCTCAACTGGTTTGATCGGTTTCTCGAGAAGGGAGATGACTGCCCAAGTGTCCAAGGGCCTTTGAGATTTGGTGGCGGAGAGCTTTCATCAGGCAGTATGGCACTGAACGTGATCAGTCCGAGATGCAGATTACAGTATATGATCACCCAACTTGAGCACGATAAGAATTTTGCTGAGCCCCTGTCCAATTCAGTCTGCGTGAGTTCTATTCTTGTCGGAGCCTTTGTCAAAGCACCATGTTTGATATTGTAAGCGGGAAGAATAGCTATTACAAGGACTTCGTTGGACGATATCCAAGTACTGTAGTACATCTTCGATCCTAAACATTTGGTACAGCAGTAGATATTTTTATCTTGTGGGTAGATAAGCTACTAATCAGTGAACAATAAACAAATCTGACATGGTTTTTTTTTTTTTTTTTTTTTTTTTTTTTTTTTTTTTACCGTTGAACATATTTATCTTAAGACACAAATCAAAACTACTTCGAATCTATTAAGAAATAATATTTTTAATAAGAAAAGATAATAAAAATATATAATAGATGTGATTGATTTGATTTTTTTATATTAAAAATTTATTAATATTATATTTATTCTAAAATAATTATTAAAATTAAATTAAATATGAGAGAATATGTAACACACAGGCCAACATGTTTCTCCCACGAAGCTTTATCTATTCACACAAAGCAGATCCATTTGTTCATCATCTTTTCTACGAGACAAGAGAAACCCTAACCGCGATGAAGACAGTGTCGGGGAGATTAGATTCATCACGGCCGATTTCTCTGTCGACGGCGGCCCGTCGACAATGGAGCTTCCCTCGCCATGCGTGCTTATCTGAAGCTCGCCGCCGGTTCCTTCGACGATCTCGTTCTCCTCCACAAGTGCCTCAAAGGCTCCAAGCAGAGCCGATCAAGTGGACTCTATGCCGATAGCAAGAGAAACATGGGTGAAACGATCGATGAAATGAATGAAAGTGATGGAGGTGGTCGACTGAACAAGAATGATAAGAGCAGGAGTGATGCAATGGTGAATGTTGGAGTTGTGTTGAATCGTGAATCGGAGTCGAGAGCTCAAAACCATCGAGGCGTTGTTGAGAAACTCGATAATCGAGAGAGCCGCAAAAGGAAGAGTAAAGAGATTCACGATGCTGGTTTTGATGATTCAGGGAACGAGAAGAGGTCTGGTAAAAAGAAGAGAAGGAGCGAAAAGAATGTTTAGTTGTAGGTAATTTGATGCATTAACTTCTTTATCGTTATGTCTGCTCGGCTTCTTCTGATATATGTTGCTAAATTGGCAAGTTTTGTACTTCTTGTAAGAAATCTTCTTATGTAACCGCATATGTGGTGGCTTTGATTCTTCTTGCACATTGTGTTTAACCGCTGCTTATTGAAAAATTCGATTGGTCTAATTTGGAGATTATGCAATGCAAATTCTTATGTATTGTTTCTGGCTTTCTGCTCGTTAGTGGAACTGATATCATACGTTGCTACTCCATTGAGAGATTTACTTTGCATTTGCTCATTCTTAATTTCCCAATGTCAAGTGGTCAGCAGGGAAAAAATTTGTAATGTCGCCTTTTGGTGCTTTCGTATTCTGTTGCTCTCACTTTTACGATGTTCTCTTCGCAGTTGCTCGCAATATTTGGATTGAGCCTTCTAATTTGTTTTGTCATGTGTTCATTGTGTTGTCTTCTTGAATCTTTTTCGGTTATTGTTTCTGTTGATATTTTGTTTGCCTGGTATATCTCCTCCGGGAGGTTTTGAGATAGAAATATAAGATGCCATTTGATTTCATTTGCAGGGCTTATGCTGGTGACCTTAAAGTATTGTTCGGCTGAGAAACCAACATTTCTGTAGAAAGCTGACTGCCCATTTAAGGTCAGCAACCTGTTTATGCCATTTCTCTTCTAATCGCACTATATCTATTACTTCCTGTCTGCAATATGTTTTGAAGCAAGTGATTGAGAGTTAGTCATGTCCTTAATTTACCAACTGAAGTTGCTTTGCGGCTTGGGATGTATAAACTTAACAGGACTAGCATTGCTTATCCTAGTGCAAGTAAGGTTGCGAGGTGAGTCGGTTCTTGGTTCCTAGCAAAGTCTAAAACTAAGAACAAACGATTAGTGGACTATCTTGACTCTCGAGATGTAACGGGAAGTTGACTTGGGCTACCAAAGCAACTTAGAGGCACTATGCGTTATCAGAGTCTTCTCCCTTGTTATAAGGTTATACTGTTCTCTGGTTGCTGTTCGGCATTTGAGTTCTCATAGGTCGTTTTCCTAATTACTATTAGAAACTGAAGGGCCATGGATGTTCATGGAACCTTTCTGATGATGGGGTAGTGTGGAGAGCAGGGGAGCCACCTAGCTCCTGTTCTATTGACATGGTAAAGAAGCAAAGTGTTGTGTTACTATTTCGTGCGGGCCCATTTTCTGTCACTTTCTCTATCATCTCTGGTGTTATCTTAAATTCTTGCTGTTCTATTAAAGGAAACAGGGTTCTCCTTAAATTTAACATCAAATGTGGAACAAAGTGAAGTCCTGATATATGATATCAACATGATTTATGTCTGTGAAGATGTCGAGTTATGGACACAAACAGTTGGAGTGGTTCGAGTCTGCATTAGTCTCTTGCTTGCGGTTGCGGAGAACGAAGGGACCCACCCGAAATCCAAGGTCCTGTACTCTCCTATTCCTTTTCTGTCTCGGCTTGGTGGGAAAGAGTGATAAAACTCCAACATAATGATTATCAAACAGGATCTGTTGTCAATTAATTTTCTCTTAATTCCGTGTCAAACGTGGTAAATGACCTTATTACCACGTTCAACTTGTCGTCCAGATCGACATGCTAAGGTCATTTCTTAGAACTCGTCATGTCTGGGTCTGTGGAATATCCTGAAAACTGGACGGAGTGGGGCGAATGCAATATTCCTGGCTCTGATAATAGTATGCCTTAGAATTTGAACTCATGCTAGTATTTCCCTCTTGACAGGGGACACAATGGTGGGGTGGTCCATTCTAGAGGGAGAAAAACAAATAGTACGGAACAGTGAAGCGAGATTTCAGTCGAATGGCCCGATTTGCGGAATCTCGCAGGTGTGTCATGCATGCATTTCATACTGCCTCCTCTCAGACAACTTGTTCCTCCTCAAAATCATATGATCTTTCAGTCTCAAAAGATTACAATTATTGCTTGACCGTCTTGCTATCTGATTCAAAATGTTTGCAAACTTTTTCATGATTCGATAATTTTTTTGGGATGGAGAGAGTATTATAATTTTCAATTCTTCCTTTCTTTTCCTTGTGTCATTCAACATTATATAGTGAATAGATTTTACTCCTAGGTGTTCTGTTTATACCAACGTCAACCCATACGCTACATGTTTTTCGATCGTGGCTTGACTTGTTGTATTAGTTTTACACTCTTTTTCATAAATCGGTATCTTATCTTCATCAAGCCAATGCTTGTGATATGTCATGGTAATCAGTTTATTCAACCATGGTACCCTTTTCCCCCCTATTTTCACCCCATGTTTTTCCAGGTCTCTGTCCCTCTCTGTCTCCATCTCAGTGATCAACTACGTACACCTTATGTTGCAAAATTGAAGAAGTTGAATGCATGCTTGTGTTTAGTGAAACATGGATCAGCGTGACAATATTGACCCATACAGGATCGTGACCAGTACATTTGCATGCATGCACACTTACATTATTTCATACCTTCATGTTTCACCTGTTATCTCCTCTTTTGTTGCTTCTCCATTCCCTCTCTATTTATACCCTACCAGCTTTTCATTTTTGGCATCACCTTTCCATTCTTCTCATCCTCTTAATTGTTTTCTATCTTGTCTCTCTTGATCAGTAAAGAAAGAAGAATCATGTGCCCGGTAGCAACAAGCGGCGGCAGGTGGTGTCCGACGACGGAGCAGCTGATGATCCTGGAGGAGATGTTCAGGGGCGGGGTGAGGACGCCGAACGCAGCACAGATACAGCAGATTACCGCACACCTTTCTCACTACGGCAAGATCGAGGGCAAAAATGTATTTTACTGGTTCCAGAACCACAAGGCAAGGGACAGGCAGAAGATAAGAAGAAAACTCAGCAGGCAGCTCTTGCTTCAGCAGCAGCAGTTATACCATCATCATCAGATGGAGTTTCGTGGTGAAGCTAGTGGTGAAGATAATCGGTGGCAGCAGCAAGCGATTAGTTGCAGCCAACTCTTTGACCACTTCATGGAGTCTGCAGCTGCCAACTCCTATACTAACATTGCTTTTGGGACGCTTCACAATCATGCCTCATATCAGGACTCATCTACTTTTCAGCTTGCTCAGGTACTTCTATTTTTTATTTGCCCAGTTAGTAAATCAGCAGTTTAGCAGTAATTAGTAGTAGTTTGTTTATGCAACATTCCATTCAATAGAAACTCAGCATATACGTCACATTTCAAACCGGAACATTAAGATACAAGAGAAATGTCGGTATATTGTATTGTGTGACAAGTTTGCGCTCCAGGCTTGAGCTGTCTTTATACCGAACAAATGTGTGAACTTATTCTTCGGAATTAACTAGTGAACTTGTGAACTTGACTCTTCAAACAAATGTGTGCCTCTACCTGTGAGCTTGTTTTAATCTCAATTGTGGAAGTGTTTTAAATCTATCCGTACACTATATATTCCCTGACATTTTGGGTTCTTTATTTTTGTGCCTGACATTTTATGATTTGGTTGTTAACCTCCTTTTATTTTTGTGCCTGACATTTTATGATTTGGTTGTTAACCTCCTTTTATTTTTGTGCTTAAACTAACTTTAGGTTCTTTTTTCTCATTCATGAAGTCAAATGTTAGGATGCAACATGCACAGCCGCCCGTCCAAAGCTTCGCCACCCCATCATGCCGTAGACAGCCCGAGAAGGGACGAGAAAATCTTATCAGCAGAGTCAATGGTGAAGATAGTCGGATGATGACATGTAACGTCGGTCTCGAATCAGAGATTTGGAGCAGTTCATGTGTCACATCAAGGCCTCCGCTGAAAACCCTTGAACTGTTCCCCATCACGGGCAACAGCCTGAAGGCGAACGGTGACGAGACTAGCAGCAGACTTTCGCAGTCACTTGCTCACCGGCTTCATGCCCCGGCTCCGGTTGAAGATTATGCGCAGATGGTTCCCTTCGGAGCCAACATTAATGTCTAAGACGTGATCAAGAGCTAAATTAGATTTAGTGAAAGATGATGTTAACAAACTTGAGTTCAGGGTTGAGACTCATAGGCTGTCTGTTCAAATACAGGTAATATTGTGGACATATTATTGCAGTCATAAGAGTTCACAATACTAACTGTATTTGAATGGCGCTTACGCTTTTACTGTTTATGAATCAATGAGTCCCATGTGATATATGTATTCTAACTTATCTCATTATGTGATGAAAATCTCAAATAGTAAGTACCTTGGATGATTTGTTCGTCATTGTTTTTGTGTTTTGTGTGGAATTTTTTTCTTCATCATTGATTTTGTACAGCTTAATGAGAGTCCAAAGCTTATTCATAATACTTAGCTTCGTCGAGGGAAAGATATGACTTGTGGATATAAAGGGTTGTTCAAGGGTCCTAGTATTCACGAACTCAAACTTGAACACAAGTTTGTCTCGAACTCGAACTCGAGCTGGAAAATGGGTGTCGAGTTCGGCCCCGTACCGATACTCGCGAACACGCGAACCCCTCGTCGAGTTCGTTCGAGTCGATCGGATCACTCGAACTCAGGTTTTTGATAATCAACAAGGTTTCACTATGTTAATTAATCAATTTTGATTTTATTTTGCATATTGGACAAACTTTTTTTAATAAATAATTCAAACAAAAATATACGATACAATTAAACATATATATATTGGTTGAAAACAAAAGCATAATATATATCATATTTAATAAAAAATTAAATAAATTATTTAGATATTTGAAATCTTAGATTTCACAAACTGGATGTGTTTGCGAACTCAAGTCGGTCTCACTTGTTTCACGAACTCATTCGTCGGGTTTCACGAATCCAATATTTGAGTCGAGTTCAATTCGGTTATGGGGGTCGATTCGAGTCGAGTTGGGTTTCTTGAATTCGGAGTCGAACTACCCGACCCCGAGTACAGGTCTAATTGTGGATGTACTCATTAAGTGAGACCTGCAATTGCTTGTGGCAGTAATAAAGCTTTGTATGAGCATGTATCATGTCGCCAGAACGTGTAGACTGATGTGATCCCTTGTTGGCTGTTAATCAGATTAACGAACTGTTCTACATTGATTATATACTCAGATTTTTAACCACTAGCTTAACAGAAGTTCTTTTACCACTGCCTGAGGTACATTCCGCGGTCAACGCAGCTAATCAGTTTTCTTCGTGTTAGTCTTGTACAAAAATGCCGAATGATATCGAGGGTCTTCTATTATATTAACTCATAATTGGAATCAGAGAATCCATTGTATTCCTAGCTTCCGTAGTACTTCTGATATAAAAGCATTTCAGAAGTTACTGCTATTTGCGTCTGTTGTTTTGCTTTCTGGGCTTGCTCTTTTTACACTTGTACATTTTTCTTTCCTCGTGTTTCGGCTCTGCTCTTCTCATGTTAAAAGCTGACAAAGCAAAAAATTTGCAAAAGTTTTTGGGCAGACGACATTGCAGTGTACTACTCGTACCGTATGTTAAAATCGAAAGCTGGCCCCCTCATTTTTGCTCGTTTCTTTGGTGTCGACTGAACCAAATATGCTAATACTATCTGTTTCTGCAAATAGTATCTATTGCTCCCACAATAGTATCTTGTGCTGCCGAAAGTACATCAGTCTCATAGAAATCATGGCAACCACGTCTTGTTTCGTAACATGGCAAGAGAACAGAACTGAAGACAACAACTAAAATAGAACGATTGGTTCGAACTATCTTTGATCATAGAGTAAACGTAATTGACACATTGGTCCAATCCTAGACCTGCAACGGGATACACAGTCGAGATGACGAGCAATTGTGGAATCGGGTTTACATGTGAGACAGGACTGTCGATTTCCGATGGCTACTAATTGTCTATCATCTTATGTCTAAAGAACGTTTGCTTCGTTATAATAACTAACAACTGACTGAAAAGTTTACCGTCAAGTTCTCCGATGAATATTTATGGTTAACCTATGCTTTGTTTCTTTGGTCAATCTATGCATATGTATGAATATGATCAGAGAGCTTGTTCAACCATGAGCCATCCGAAACTAGAAGATGCATTAACAAGAAAACGACAAAAAATCTACAACGAAGAGAAAAACATTGCAGCAGCAGCGCTTCTACACTAGAAATTTTCCTTGTGAAACTGAAATCGAGTGGACGTGTTAAGACTAAAATCTTGACAAAGCTCTTTTAGTGGTTTCGTCAGCGTCGCGCTTCCACAGTAGAAGACACCTGCATCAACACCACGATACGAGAACGATACACCATTAAAGTGTTGAAAGTGTTAAACTGAACAATGGAAAAATGATGGTACCAATTCGGGATTGTGGATGGGCGCTGGCCAGATGACCGAACACCTTTTTCCAATTAGGCCTCGCAAAATGTGTCCGTATCTGCAGGTTTAGCCAGCATTAGGCATAAAACATTCGAAAATAACATATTGAACCAGAAGAAGAAAATCCCACAGGCATATTACAACTTGCATACCCTGCTTTCTGAAACAACGTCGACTCCGTTCTTGGCATGCTGCAAAGACTGCACCATGGCAATCAGAGCAGACCGGGCATCACCTTCTTCATAGACGCTAGTCAAATAATTGTGCATTTCTATCACATGCTGTAACATATCAATAGCAATGCTCACAATTAGCTCTTTGCCTCAAACAACCAAGGAAAACAAAGAACTCCAACACCAGTTTTCACACAAAAGAGTAGATCGTGAATTTACTCTTCAATAGATGATAGAGCAAATGAATTTTGGATGCTGAATAAATGGTTCTCGGCTTAACACTCACATCTGTGTCATAGTCCGCGATATCATCCATGACACCTTTGAACCACTCAAACGAGGATTGTTCCCTTGTGACCCAATAGAAATATGCCCTTTGGGGACCTTTCTTGTCTATTTGACCCTGCAAGGATTCATCTCTGTTCAGTTTTAATCACTTCCTCTGATTTACTTGCACCGGGTTCTTGTCAATTTTTTACTCACCTTTTCACCGTTCTGTTTCATGTGATGAAGCAGATCCTTTATGATGCTGATGAATGGGGTGGCTCCGATTCCGAGTCCGATGAGCAAGAGAATATCATACTTCTTGTAGTTTTGTGCTGGAGCTCCATATGGGCCCTTGATGATTATTCGTGGAAAGCTGCCATTACAAAGCTCTCACATCAAGCAATTTCATTAAGGTTTACACTTATATGACTTTACGAAACGTCGAGCTTACATCGCAGGCAGCGGTTGATCCTCGTAATCTGTCATCGCTCGAGTCTCCAGTCTCATGAGTCTTCCTTTTTCAGGAATCACAACAGGAGGCGCACAAGCCTGAGAAAAGAGAACACTGAGAACTTCATGCAGCGTGCAGAAGAAATTATCATTCATGTTTCAGTCGTTTAGATGATAGATAAATAGATGAAACCTTTGCAAATTCTTCCCGAAGGGCCCCAGTCCAGTCTCCTAAAGTTCGAATATGGACACTCACGTAGTCATCATCAGGAGCTGAAGTGATGGAAAAGGGATGCCTGTAAAATATAAGTTGCTATTATACAGAACCAGCAGAAGTCGTATAAATGCACGATTCAGCAATGAAACCGAATGGGCGTAGTCTATTTACCATTCAAAACTGGATATATCAGGACACTTCACGAACAAGTACATTCCACTCTTGTATCTGAATCCCGGTGGTTTGGTCATGTAGAGAGCAAGAACATTTCCTGGGTAGATAATGGCCTTGATGATACCAACATGAAGGTTGTTATCATGGATAGATGTCAGCGTTCTTTCACTAGCATAGAGCAAAATGGGGAATGCGACGTACATCCAAGTCTAATAATGAAAAGAGAACATAAAACCATTAGATCATTATTCGATATATACAGTAGCAAAATAATACGAAGCAGTAGTGTAATTTCATCTGGTTCGAAAAATCCAAACATACCGTCTTCTTCTGCCATTCCAGGGTGAGGAACAGGAAGTAGCCATGGATGATCAAGAGAACATAAACCACCACTAGCAAATGATGGGCGTACCAAAAGGCATTGAATCCGGCCAGATGATGAATCGGCCAAGGCAGTTTTATGACATTTCTCCGAAAGGAATGAGTCGCTAGTGTGAAGACAAACGCCATCAGTATGACCATGATGATACCAGTGACTCCTGGAATGCTGTTGACCAAGCTCCCATATGTTGGCTGCCTGTAATTAAAGTTTACCCCCAGATACCTCATGAACTTTTCCCTGGGGCAATAGATGAGTCTAAAGAAGTCACAGGATACATGCATTATGACATGGAGAAATGTCCCCAGGACAATGCCAGCGGCAATCGTCTTGTGAAAGTTGATGTTATCATCAAATGGAACCAGCCTGCCGAGCCATGTTGATCTTAGCTTTGTGAGAGTCCTCCTACACACAGGGAGCAGAATGAGAGCCATGTTGAACTTCAGAGTCTCGGCGGCACCCTTGGCAACACAGACACAATAACCCATGACTTGGAACGCCGCCTTGTGTCTATACTGAACAAACTTATAGGTAAAGAGTAACACGTTGATAACCAACCAAAGCGCGATCATCCAGATCCTCTTCCAGTTCTCGTGGATGAACTCTGCTGTCGTGGACATGGTTTTCATGACCGGGTGCCTGTAACTCATGGGGATCATTGTTTTTGTTAGAGAATGAGTACGCTTCAGCTTTGTGCTTCCCTCAGACATCCCAACCATACCTCTTAGTAAGGTTTCAAGTTGCCATATCTGTTCATGATGAAAGAATTAATAATAACACAATGATGGAACATATGCATCACAATCAACAATGCATCAATGGAAGAAGTAGCCGCTTGTGAAAATGTTACATCAATGTATCCACGGTGGTCTGGATCTAGCTCTTCCATGATCAGAGCTGCATAAGCAGATGCTTGTTGCTTGAGCTTATTCAACTTGTTAGCTGAGGCACTCAAGACCAAAACCTGTAGAGCAACAGAACAAATCGGGATCACTTCAGACAATCTATTTTACAGCATAAGAAGAGCACTACACCTTGAAGAATGTTCTGTTTTTACCTCCCGAACTTCATCCTCTGAAAGCTGGCCATCTCCATTCTTGTCGCACCTGCAAGAAGAAGGCGCCAATCATTCCCCAAATTGACCTAAAACACCATTAGAAAAAGTAAAACATGGACAAGCAAACGACGAGGAAAGAAATGCCCACATGTCAAAGAAAATCTGAAGGCGGGCATCAATATCTTGGCTGGTCATATCTTCCCAAAACATCCTCATTTCATCAACCGTTATCCCATTTGAAGCATTGATGTTCCTTCTCCTAGCTAAAGTATCAAATAACTCACCAGCAAATTCCTTGGAGTCCCCCATTCCTGATGAACAAGCAAAAACTAGCAAACTCATATCGAGATCAAATAACAACCTGAAAATATTACAGAATAGCAAAGAAACTAAAATCAGGACTTTACCGATGACGGCTCCGAATTTTTCCTTGAGAAGCCTGCCATCAACCGCGTTCTGGTTGAAGCGTTTTTCAATGGGCTTCCAGCCGTCGCCTTCCCTACAAGTAGCACCATCCATGAACCTGAGGCCATTCAATCCCCTGGCCGCGGAAGACTGCATCCGGCCCATCCTGGGGACAGGCTGAACGGCCACATTTCTCCTCCTAGAAAAGCTGGAACTGGTGCTGGTACCTGGGTCGAAGGCAATGGAATCGACCTGATGGTTCTTCTCGACCACAGAAGCCCCATCGTTGATGGGGACATCGGTCATTCGATCAATCTCAGCGCTATCAAGGATCCATTTTCCAGGATCCTCTGTCCTGCTCATTTGAACCCTCAAAACCCCAAATCCCTCTTTGAATGCTTCTCCCTGGATCTCCCCTCTCTATTTTATGGGTTGCCTCCAATGGAGGAGACGGAACCCAAGGGATTTAACCAAATTTCAATGGAAAATTCAACAAAAACACAGACATGGGATGTCGAGGAAGATGAAGTTCAAAGGGGCACAGAGAGGAATAAGATGAATCAATGGTGGCAAAATGAGCTGCAGTTAGTATATTTTTGTTTCTTTGGAAGGTGGGTTTTGATTGTCTAAATATATACAAAAAAAGAAGCCAAGGGGTTTCTTCTTCCTCCTCCTCCCTCTTTTCTTCCCACCAATGGGTAACAGAGCACACAGAGAGCTCTTTGCCTTTTATTTTCTTACTATAACTTATGTGTTTGATTAGGAAAACTGGAAAGCAGAAACAATAAACAAAGATCTGATGGAGGTATCTCTAGACAAAAATCCCCATAATTCAGGGATGATATTGTAAAATACATAAAAATAAAGGTAAATGAAGGACTTTTGACAGGAAAAGCATATTTAAGACTCATAATATGTAACTAATGTTCAACTTAATCTCAGATCCGTTTGGCTTCGTGCACTGGCGCCATATTAACTGCCAGCCAACGTAATCTTTTTTGGCGGTAAATAATTCTGTTCCCCTTTTTTAGGAAATAGAGATCCACAAGTTATTCTTAATATTCTATTTCCACCCCTGTCTCGGCCTCTGTTTTATCAGTACAATAGACATCCTGTTTTTTTTTTTTTTTTGTTTTTTTTTTCAACGAAACAGGAGACATAGTTGCAAGCATGTCTTAAATAAAAAGACCACTAAGCTGCAACCTTCTCCTTTTTGTTCCTCCTCTTCACTCTCAGAAAATATCACTCCTTTACAACATCTAAAGATCTGAAGTTTCCCAGAAGAGGTTAGGGGATTGTGAAACGACCTGGTTTGAGTTCAACCTCAGGGGAGACTGAAGCGAAGTCATTCCCCAGGAAAAAACTCCCCTGTGATGCAACCAATAGACCACAAGCATAACTATTAAGTCTAAAAGTGGTTCGTAGATCTAGTGTCTATGATGAAGGAAGTGATGCAATCTGAGGTAGTCGACTGCCTCACTTTTAACTGTTGAAATGGAGTTAACTAGAGAGTGTAGCAATGCAGTGATGTGCCAGTGTTCGAAGGAAAGTTGGGCATGAGAATGAGAGCACCAGCTTAGCGAGATGACTGAAACCATGAATACTGACATGTTTCAGAAGCAGAATGCAGAGGTTTCAATAAACCCACAATCCATTAAGCAAAATCTTCTTGCTGGATGCTCCTGGTTCATTTGGTATAATACAAGGATTTTTAAGAAGTTAGACTTCCTACTTGATCCAACAGGACCCTAACGTCAATCATCATGACCCCCAGGATACGTTCAGAAAGGAGAAAAAATATATATAATTAAAAATGGACAGAATCAAGACTATATCATTTTGTAAGAAAACGTAACAGAACCATTATTTATGGGTGCCGCAAAAGCTACAACTATCTGTGTAGCTACAAATTCATAAGCATCAATATTCTCCCAGCAAAAGATAAGCTTCCGCTGTTTCCCGCATGATCTTTTTAACGAATACCATATACTATATTCAGCTTGCCCATCAGATTAATGTACGCATGGTTGTGTTACCTTCTTTTAGGGAAAGGTGCATCACAGCCAGGACAATCACCAGCTTTGTAAGAACATAAGATCCATGCAAAGCCTGCAGCAACAAAGAAGAGAGATGTGGTCTATGATCAAGCTTTTCATGGAAACTTGAAACCCAAGATTCACGATTCACGTAAGAAGTGGATAATCACACAACTTATGCCATTGATTTCTAGTTTCAAGTTCTTTCCTCAATCAACAGTGACTACAAAGAAATTTTTTTTAACGTGTATATAGAAAAGAAAGTATAATGTCCCACAGAAGTACTGTAATAAACTGTACGTTTGTGTTCTACAAGCAGAGTTAAGAAAAGACCATGACTCTGTAACTTTTGGTGGGCATTGGCAGAAAAAGAGAGAAACAAAGAACTCGGTCAAAAATATGAAGCATATTCCATGGTTGTTGCAGATCATAGAGAAACCTCTCGCTTTTTTACATGCTCATTTGAAATAGCAAAACAATATAGGAAAACAACATGAAGTACCTGAAAATCTCAGGCATAAGCTCGAATCTCGAACTCAAACTTGTCTCACACCAAAAGGGTCACCATCAAATTCTTGAGTAGTTGTATTTTCTTGACAGAACAGCTTATTGTCTTGCATAGGATTGAAACCAAGTGTCTCCCACACCATTGGATGAGTTTGGTCTACAGCACCTTGCTCAGGTAACTCCAGGCTATTTGCAGCATCTCCCATGTGTTGTGTTGTATCAAAGTGCATAACATCCACTGGGTTGTCATCAATGGCGCTTGGAGGCTCAAGGTTAAGATCCGCAGTCAAATCAAAACCAGTTTGTTCCACATTCCCATGATCTGCCATTGTTGAGGTCCCTCCATCGTGTTCGCTAGCATCCTTCTTTGGCTTCTTCCATTTCTTTGTAGATGAAGTACCATCATCCTCAAAATCCTCTTCCACTCTGTCTCTATGCAAATAGACCCACAACTTCCTCCCTCCATCAAACTGTACACAAGGATCCCGTTCGTAATGCAAACGATCAAGGGCCCCACTGACGACATGATTTACTTTAGCGTCAGAGATATCCTCCACAATGTACTGGGAGTCCCTTATCAAAGTACACACATCCGCTCTAGTGCCAATACTCCCTGGCAACCTGGCAGCTGCATCTCTGACAAGACAAAGGATCGTCACATGAGGAGGCCGATCCTTCTTCAACATAAAATGGTCCCTAGCTTTTGATGATGGCTTACCGCCACCTCTTCTCAGTGGAGCGACAATTGATTTTTTGCCATCAGCAGCAGTGTATGAGAAGGCTCTGTCAGGAACCAAGTATCTGAGCTCCTCTTCCTTACGGAAATAAGCCCTAACTTCTTCCGAGCTGGGGTTGATGGTGGCTAGGCTCTTCTGGGCTCTCAGATCCTTAAATCTTCCCTTCTCATCGAGGTTGGCTAGCATCATGTCCACAGGAGGAGCAGGAAGGCTCCCTAGTTGCTGTAACGTCTCCTGGCCACTTTTGAGCCAATTGGCAAACGCATCCACTAACTTTACCAGTAATTTATGAGGTACTCCCCACGCTTCAGGTGATACCACCTCCTCACAGATTTCATGACCTGATGAACTATGTGCAGCTGGACCAACCCAGTACCAGCTTTTTGTCAGCTTCTCAAACTGCACAAGAGGCTTCCAACTCTTTGCCCCCAGAGGTGCAGTTCTGGAGGAAAGGATCTTTAGAACTCCTCTAACTAATTCCTGAAGAGGCTCTTGTGTCTCAAGAATACAAGGATCTCGAGGATTTGATCTCACACGATCTACAAGTTCCTGAAGAGTGAGTGAAGGCACATTCCCTGGCAGCGATCCAGTGTTTTCACCCGTCTGGTTTTCATTCAGGCCCTGAATAGGAAGTGAAGGCACATTCCCTGGCAGTGATCCAGCATTTTCACCCGTCTGGTTTTCATTCAGGTCCTGAATAGGAAGTGAAGGCACATTCCCCGGCAACGATCCAACAGTTTCACCCGCCTGTTTTTCATTCAGGTCCTGAATAGGGAGTGAAGGGACATTCCCTGGCAGCGATCCAGTATTTTCACCTGCCTTTTCATTCAGGCCCAGCACAACTTTCACTCCACTATCGTCAGTTTTGCCAAGATGCTTCCCAGCATCCAAAGAATCTTCCGGATTCGGAGCAATCAATGCCATGCGGACAGCAGAAAGAAGATGCACAACAGAGAATGAGAAGCCAGTATGGACTGTAGGAGTTATAGGGATGAAAGGTTTCTTCTGTGGTTTTGGTTCCAGCTGAGGAGCTGCAATTACTGTATCCTTGGGTTCTGGCTCAAGAAATTCTATATCCAGGGAACTTCTGTCTGCCTCAGGTTTTTTCTTAGACTGCTTCTTCAAGGAAATGGGTTCATCCAGTTGCTGCTGAGTAGACTGCAAAAAATCAGCTTCGTCTTGCCTGTCCTTGTCCACATCACCCTTCTTCTGTTTCCGCTTCTTAGTCACAGAACTGCAGCCAATCGGGGACAGATCAGAACCTATCACCTGTGAATGTCCAACAAAATCATCCACCACACTGGAACTCGGTGGCATCCCAGTCACTGGTTGAGCTCTCTTCCGCTGATCTCTTTGAAAGGGCTTTCCTTTTTTATCATAACCAGCTTTGGAAACAAAAGGCCGATCACGCGATTTCAGTTCGCTCATCACTAAGTGGTTACCATCATCTTCAGTTTGAAATTGATCGGATGAGTCTGATTCAGTTTCCTCATCCCTGAAGAATTTTCTGCTGCGGCGTATTCCATCCAGTGATCTATCCCCTTGGATCTTTTCTTGCAGCTTAGATCTTTTCTCACGTTGAGCTGCACTACCATTCATGTGCTGCAGAGAATTTCTCACAGACTTTAGATTAATATCGTGAAGCACTTTTCCAGACTTTGATTTATGGCTTCCATGGTGGCTGGAGTGCGACTGCCACAGTGTTTCCTTGCCCTGATACGGATATAATTCATCTGAAAACTCAGGTCTATTTCCTTTGGTTTCCACCTGCGAAGTTCGGCCTTTTGACGATATGAAGTGATTCTCATATGCAGGAGTCAGATACTTGTCCTCTGTACTGGGGTCATACGAATTTCTCATATTTGATGGTCTTGCTTTCAAAAACTTAATATCGGAGAGCTGGCTCACGTTCATCTTTTGATCATGTAATCGGTGATCAACCTTTGAGGACATTGGCATGCCCATATAGCCGTCACCAAGATATTCGTTGGTCCTGAAGGTTTTGCGCTTCTTCATGGACTTAATAGAGCCATTTCTATCGATGGCATTGCTATGCGTTACATATTGATCTCCCTGGAGAGCAAGTGCCTCTTCCATGTCATCTTTACCATCCAGGTGAGCTCTTATCCACTGTGCTGGAGCCCTTGGATCATAAGCAGCTGGTGACCGATGCTTCTTCAAGAACGACTTTGAATCATAAGGACCAGAATCAAGAGCAGCTCTTGATCGTTTCTGTGAAGACAACTTTGATCCTTCCAGTTTCAGCAACCCTTTCTTATTCCGTTTGCCAAATGTGAGGGATTCTAAAGCTATCAACTTTTCTCGATGAAAGGGATGATTTGGAGGACCGGCCCAGTACCCAGCATCACGGCCAACTTTCTGCATCGCACTTCTTCTCTTAGATCCTTTACCGCCCAAATAATCACCAAAACCCTCCCTCTCTGAACAATCAGTCTCAAAGTCTCCAGCCTTCTCATGCATTATGTTCTTTTGGCTTCTCATCAAGTTCAGAACTCGAAGTTTCTCTTGAATATCATGACCCTTGTAACCCTGCCAGGCATCCCTTATCTGCAAGAGGTTAGTCACCATATTATCTTGATAATTTCGCAGCATGTGATGGTGCTGACACCTCTGAAAGAAATTAAGGCCCTGTCGATAAAGGGCTACTCTCGGCTCACATAACCCTCCCTTCAACATCTCGAACAGCCTATTCACAGGACTGCCAAAATGGAAGTTATCCCCTTGAAACAGCTCCTTCAATGCATGCATAAAAGTATCAACATCCATGTCTGGCAGGTACTTAGTGAGACCGAACCGCTCCTCCTCAGTCAAGAACTCATTCCACACCTCCAATGACAGAACTTCCCGCAAATCAGGAAGATCATAGAGCTCAGTAGGGATGCAACAAGTCTGATCCCCAACTTGACAGAACTCCGACCCACTCTCCCCCAACTCCAACAAATCGAAATCATCCGAACCCGCCCCGGAATCAGCATCATCATCATCCTCAGAAGCAATAAAGCTTCTCCTAGGAAGCTCGTCCCCGTCACTCGACATACTATCCCCGCTCCTCCTGCTACCCATCAAAAACCTCGAATCAAAACTTCAAATCAATACTCATTCAACATCAAACTCACAAGCTCCATAAAATCACACACCACTCAAACCACAAAGCGCCCAACTCCTCCAATCAACAGGATTTCCAATCCCACAACCCCCAAAACCACCCAAACTCGAAACCCTAATCCCAAAATCCCGACGCCGAATCAACACAATTCAATGCACTGAAAGCAAGAAAACCACGAATCAATGAACCACAGAACAAAGAACACAGTGAATTATGGAATCAAATCGAATCGAGAAAATACCCAATTCGATCACCCGAGCGACTCCAATACCTAAACCACCGAGTTAGGGGACGAAAACGATGAAGAATCACGCCGGCGGCGAGGGAATCGGCGGCGAACGAGGCCGCGATTTTGGGGCAGATATCGAGAACTTGAAAACCCTAGAAGAGAGAGAAACACGAGGAGTTCGTTTTTGTTATATAAAGTGGGAAGAGAGAGAAAGAGAAGGGGAGAGTGGTGGGGAGAGAGAGGTTTTATATACCAGGAAGGAGGAAGAAGACGATGGGTGAAGCGATGAAAGATTTGGGCGGGTCGTGTTTCGGGTCTGGTCCGGGTCGGGTCTTTAATTTTTAAAGGGAAGGTTGTGGTTTGGGGCCATTGTCTTGCTCCCACGGTAAAAAAAATAAAAAATAGTGCTCCTTTTATTATATATAATATTTTTTATTTAGATTATTTAAAAATATAATTAATATATTATATATGATAATTTTTTTATATACAAAAATTAAAATGAATTATCATATGTTACAATATATTCATTATTTTTTCTTTTAAATGCTATCATATTTTTCATTATCTCTTAAAAAAAATTTCACCAAATCTCACAAAAATTCAACACATATAAATTCACGTGTCGAGTCAAACTCGAGGTTAGTATAACAACAAAATATTACACGTGGATTAATAAAAAAGTTGAATTTTTTTGTAATATGATAATCCGTCCTTAGTTATAAAACACATCATATTTTGATTGTATATATTCATCAATTAATTATAAATATTTTAATTTATAATATAAAGTAATCAATATGTAATATTTACTATGTTGTTGTTGTAACATACATGCATTTTCGTTGTTATATAGTTTGATTATTAATCAATAAGTTTTTAACATCATGATTTGTCATTTTCATCAAATGATTAATTCTAATCTTCATTCGTCAATGACCCGATGTTATGATAGATTAATTTTTTTTACCAAAAACACTATTATGTTTTTAATAATTCCATAAAATATATCCCAAACTTTGAAATTCCATTCGAATAATCCGAAACCTTCAATTTTAATCATATTATCAACTTCTGATTTGAATCCGTCAAATACAAATGGAAG
Organism: Drosera spatulata; assembly: GCA_035668315.1. Classification (NCBI taxonomy): domain Eukaryota; kingdom Viridiplantae; phylum Streptophyta; class Magnoliopsida; order Caryophyllales; family Droseraceae; genus Drosera; species Drosera spatulata. The sequence goes on along the minus strand of JAOVYX010011057.1, from coordinate 11,839 downwards.
AAGCCAAAAAATTTAAAAAGCAAAAAAGTTTCATTTAACAATAAAATTCCATAAATTTTTATACCCTTTTATCATATTCTTCCTCGTATCTGTCAACCCTAATTTCCAGAACACGAAAAAACCCACGCCCGTATTGTCTCCAACCCAAACCCCTCTCATTCTACAAAACCGAAATTCATCTCTAATTTGAACTACCCATATCTTCTTCTTCTTCTTCAAGTCACCATGGAAATACACAATTCAAACCTTGCAAGTGCAAGTTGGAAGCTAAATTCGTGAGACGTCTACGTGGCTCGAACAAGGGTAGGCTATTCTATTCTTGTCCAAGATACAATAGTCAACAAGATCCCGGATGTAAATTTTTCGAGTGGGTTATCAAAGAGGAAGAGCCGACAGATTTGGAAATCGTCCGCAAAGAATCACAAACGAGGGCTCAATTACAGATGATTGCTACCAATTTAATTGAAGTCCAGAAGAAAAACAAGCAAATTGAGGAAGAATATCAGCTGGATCGTGATTTTTTTAAAAAAGCTTTGAAGGAAGTCAAGGATTGCGAAATGAAAATTTTTATTCTGAGAACCACAATTTTTAGTTTTGTCATCCATGATTAAGATCATGGAAAAACTCATATAATTAGTCATTGGTCTTAGTTCTGTATCTTTTAGTAACTTCTTACCTATTAGTGAAGTTTTATGTATATTTTTTATGTATTTGGTTTATGATGAGAACTTCCAGCTCTTATAATTTGAAGAAATTGAAGTTGTCGATTTCATGTAATTCTTGAATGCAAGCTCATCTGGCTAACCAAACGAATCTGTCAAAAACCTGCAAGCTAATGCCTTTCGACACAATAACACACCTCGAGCTGGTTGTTCCATACCAGTAGTTAAACACTAGCTAGTTGTTAAATAAGCAAGGATCAAAATAGCACGAGCTGGTTGTTCCTGGACCAATTAAGAATCCATACCAAAAACAAGTAAGAATCCATCATAACAACACCTGGACAAAATAAGGATCAAAACAACTCCAAACTACAAGCTGGTTGTTCCATACCAAGAACTAACAAGTTTCACTCCTTCCAAACAAGGATCAACAATACTTGTACAAAGACATACAACTGGTCATGTCATACCGAAAACTATCAAGTTGTTCAAAAAGTACAAGCAACATGACTCAAAAGCACATTACACCTTCTTCTTGAAGGCGATTAGTCGTTTCATTAAGTAGGATAATTGTTTCTAGCCCTTCCTCTTCCTCTTGAAGCACGACTTTTGAGAACTTCCTTTTCTGCTTGTGTTACTTCCTCTTCTGTTTTGTGTTACTTCCTCTTATGCTCGTGCCACTTCCTTCCATTACGTTTGAGCTGGATGTCGTAACCACTTTATTGATTGGTTCTCTGCAAGTGGTTCGATGGTGGCCCCAACCATGACATCGGGTACACTTATGCCTCTTCTTACTAAGGTTCCAACGACCTCTTCATCTGGTGCTCTTATTCTTTTCTTTCTTGGCCTTCCTCTTGGTCGTCTTGTATCCGGTGGGGTGACAAAGAAGTCCTTTTCAATCTTCTCCCATTCACTCTTTCCCAACAAAGTGGATATGAATTTTTCATATGCAAGCTTATACCTAGAGATATGAACACATAAGTAAGAACCAATTCAGTCATTCCATTTAAATTTAGTGGACTTGAAAATATGAACCTGAACGGAGCATGACTTGAACAAAAATTACCTAGAGATATAATAGTGCTCATCAACATATTTGGACCAATCCACCCTTCTCATTGTAGCTATTACTTCTGTAGCATGTCTACAAGGTAAGCTGGTGAGTTGCCATTTTCCGCATGTACAAGTTTTCTCTTGCAGGTTTACTTCTTCCCTAACATCGATTGACTCAGCCTCGGCATGGATTTCATCAGTCTTCTCACAATCCAGCCACCAATCTTCTTACTTAATGACTTGACATATCTAAAACAAGACATAATACACTGTCAGCTATTAAGTACTATGATCAGAACAAATTTGCTGAGTAAATTAAGCAAGAAAATTTTTCACCTCTCTGCTATAGGTACTAAGACGCCTTTCCATCTGTTAGCCGTCCTCCGTTCTGCCATCTTCTCCATGAGCTTGATTCTGATTTTATCTACAAGATCAATACAAGGAAGATATCTTGCTTCCACAATCCAAGCATTGAAACTTTCGCTCAAGTTGTTTGTGAGATAGTGCTTTTATGATGCAATGCTAAACATAGACCTTGCCCATATGTAAGTATTGCTCTTTAGTGAATCCGCTGAAGGTTGAGAAACAAGGACTAGCTCTTTCATGTGATTGTCGAAGGCTGTTTTTTTGTACGCTCTAGCCAAATTCCACAGAATCTTCTCATAGAAATCGTCTTGACATGACTTCTTGAAGCTTTTCCAAAGATGTCGGATGCATACTCTATGTTCAACTTCTGGAAAAACTACATGCACTGCTTCCTTTAATCATTTTTCTTGGTCACTAATCACTTTCAACGCAGGGATTTCTTCACCAAATGCTTCTTTCAAATTCATTAAGAACCAATTCCAAGAATCACCATTTTCAGACTCCACGATAGCAAATGCGATAGAAAATAACCTATTATTCCCATCCAAGGCAGTTGCTCCTAGCAATGAACACAGGTACTTGCTTTCGAGATGACAGTCATCCAACCAAATAACTGGCCGTCAACCTTTTCTGAACCCATCAATACATGCTCTGAATGATACAAACATTCTCTTGAAAGCTTTATCCTCCTCCAACTCAATCTCAATATGACTTCCTGGATTTCTCCTCTTTAATTCAGCTCGAAGTGGAAAAACAAGATTGTAGCTATCATCCACGTTTCCATAAACTCTCTCTCTCTGGCAATTGTAGCTATCATCCACGTTTCCATAAACTCTCTCTCTCTGGCAATTTCTCTAGTCCTTCAAGCTTTCTTGTAGTCCACATTCAAAGAGTACACCTTATCAATATGCTTCACAATACCTTTCGGAGTCATTTCTGGATTCCCTCTTATATCACCCACTACAGGTTCTGCAATCCATTTTGATGATGCGGCATGATTTCCACTTCTATTTACCCTGAACACACGTATGCACATCATTATATTTACGTATCTCAAGAGTAATCTCATCTTGCATCCTTGAGGCTCTGACATGCCAAGGACAATTCTGCTGAACACAAACAGCGCCAATGGCTCTTCGGTCATTTTGGATGAAATTGTAGGAGAAATTGATTGTAACGCTGAATTGTTTTAAACAAAACCTGAATGCTTCGGCATCTTTGAATCTAGTCCCAACTGAAAAATCTAGATGCACATAATTTGTCTCCCAATTAGGCCCTTCGGCCTTATCATAATCAATATCCTGGACATCTTGGTCATTCTGATCTTCTTGGTCATCTCGAACAACCTCCTCTATAACATCCTCTTCCACCTCTCCCTCTTCATCAGACACATCTCTTGAATGATAGAGATCTTTGGAATAACAATCGTCGGCCATATCTTCAACCACATCTTCGTTCTCAATTTCAATCGTTTCCATGTCAGCTATATCCTCTTCTTCATCATTTGAAACTTGAGGTGCAGTAAGGTTGAATTGAATTTCTTCAGCTGCATCCATACTAACAACGAACACCTCAAATTTCTTGTTTCTCGTGAAATATGCTTTCAAGAGTTCCTTATACATGTCTTCATCCCATATCTCATCGAACATTTTTATCTTACAGTCGATCCTTGCATAAGAAAGCTTCAAATGTCAGCCGATGGGCCATGATGTTAACTCATGGATAACAGTATACAGGTCTTCTAGGCTACTTCTTTCAATCAACACACGAATTGTTTTTTGCCTTCCGCATACATATTTTTTTCCTCCCTGCTCTTGGAATCGGCGTCCAGTATCCACCATATTTCAGTACCATGGTCACCTTACTTGGCACTCTGCAAAGAAAAATAAAAATTTGATGACTATAATTCAATGAACAAAATAAGAATTTTGAAGCCAAGCCATCGTCGATCAAATCCCAATTTCAAACCAAGCCATCGTCGACCAACTCCTATACATCCGAATGAATTTTGAATTTTATCATACCTTGAAGTTTCCTCAATCTCCAATCACGAATTATCTCCAGTCTCCAATGTCGATCAGCTTCTATTGCATAAAATTAGTGATTTTCCATCATTTTAGGGATTTGAAGATTGAAGAGGCGAGTGAAGAGAGAGAATAAATCCAACGAGTTGGAGAGAGAGAGAGCAGATCCCGGATTAAACCCTAAACCTATTTAAAAAGTTGTAATAGATTTCAGATTTGAAAAAGGAAAAGAATTGTAATATTGTAGAGAAGAGGGTAATATAGTCATTCTATCAATCTCCCGTTAGATTTTAACGGTAAAATAAATGGGGTTGATAATATGATCAATATTGAAAGTTTTAGGTTGTTGAGATGAAATTTTAAAGTTTTGGATATGTCTTATGAAATTATTTAAGAACATAGGAATGTTTTTGACAAAAATCCTAGATTAAAAGATCATGTAAATCAATTGTTTTTGAGTCATAATCCCTAATGCTTAAGAATCCTATTATCACTACAATCAATTAAAACTCGACACATTATATATATGTGTTAGTTGAAACCATTGCAAATAATATAGGAGGAAAAGAGTAGTGCTACCATCATGTCATATTAAACGCATTGTTTTTTTATTTTAATCGTGTAAAATATATATAACATAATATATTTGATAAAATTTCACGTAAAAATTCTCCATTTCATTTTCTTTTATTAAATTACACTCACTAATTATCATTCAAATGATCTAATGTACCCAATTAGAACTAAGAATATGAGGTTATTTGTAATGAATTTCAAGAAAAGTTACACATATATTATCTCTGTCTTAAAAAAAGTGCAGGACTTTAGATGTCTTATAAAGAATGCCAAGCTTTTATATTTAAAAACTTTTTATTGCTCCCTCCGTCCCATAATAAATACAACATTTTATTTTTTGCACAATTCAACACGTATTTTGACCGAGACGTCCTCCGCACACCATAGGTTTCCTTGGGAATCAATATTATATGCGGAGATTAGTATATAAAAGTGATTGCACATGCTATGAGCAACTGAGAATGAACAAGTCATCATTTGTCAAGTTATGCGATATGTTGTATGAAATTGGTAAGTTGAAGCCGACAAGATACCTACAATTAGACGAACAGGTTGCAATCTTCTTGCATGTGTTGGCACATCATGTGAAATACGTATGATAAAGTTTCGATTTCATCGATCTTATTGGACGGAATGAACATAGAATGCTCACTTCTTTCCTATTCTAGATGATGAAAAGAAAAAAATGGATGAAGGCATTGTTAAGGGAAAAAATATGATGTGTTTATTTTTATTTTTATTTTTATTTTTTTTTATTTTTTTTGCAGATCGATGATCAAATTATGTAACATGCCACCCTCTATGTTTCAATGGTGTAGCATCTTACTTTTGTCTGTTTTTTGTATAACTGATTTACTCATTTTGGGACTTTTGCGCAGCTTTTTGGTTGACCAAAAATTTAACTATGTAAGATGTCATCATGTATGTTTTGTAAACTAACCATATAACATATAAACATTGTTTTTGTACACATGTAAACATGTATTTGTAAAAATTATATACTTATCTTTTGTAAACATGTACTTTGTGATATGTAAAATTGACATGTAATTCATAAAGCTTGCATCGGATCTTGATTTTTTTTAATTTATTCACATTGGATTCAAGATACTTAATCATTTACAAGGTCACATATAATATGAGTAACAAATGAAAATAATATCTTTAAAAAAAATTCAAATAAAACTTCAATAAAATAATGTAGACTTTACAATAATTGATGTAATTAAATATATTACACGAGGTATTTAAATTTTTTTCTTTTATAATATAAGATAATCGGGTCATTTTGTCTTGATTTTCATTCCATTCCTTTATTCATTCCTGTATCTCAAACAATATCTCTGAATCAATCATTCCATTGTGTACATCAACCAAACAGATACAACATAATGGAATCATCTTTTACATTCATGGGTTCATTTTCATAGAATAGATAATTTCATTCCTTTACAAAACCATTCCTACAAACCAAACATAACCTTAATCCTTCTAGAATAAAGATCTACATCAAGCAAAACTATTCAGTACCGCAGCTTGGCTTAGAGCACTTGCGGCAATTTTTCTACATGACTTCCTATTTCTATATATAGGAAATCTGTTAAAAATAGTTCACATAGTTGATTTTTTATCCTTATCCTTATATGATTCTCTATGCCTTATATATTTTTCTATATTTGAGAAATCGAAATTTTATTCCGTATAAAATTTATACCATTAAAATAATATAAAATTAATATTTTTTGTTAGAAGAAAGTGTAAATATTTAGAAAACTAAATTATTTTAGATAAAATAAAATAAATAATATTATTTTAAAAGTTCAAAAATTATTATTACATTATATAATATTCTAAAAAGCGTTAATAATATATAATATTTTAATATATTATAAAAAATCAATGAATGAAAACATGCAAATTTATATATGGAATCAATATACTGTATGACTGAGTAAAAAAATGAATCTTTATATAGTGAGTAACACTATAGTACTGTAGCATTGTATCGTATGAATAATGATAGAGAAACGGTTGGGAATGATTTTATACCCCTCTCTTTATCAGTGAGACTATCTACTCTATCTGAACCCATTGCCAAGGACCATTAGTACGCATCCCAGAATGTAAAGCTACCTCAACCGCAGGGCAAACGCTTTTCGGATTCCATGTCCATTAACTCTCTTTATAGTCACATGGAATTCATCATCTCCTGAAACAGAGAAACCCAAAGTCGAACACTCAAGGATTTGATAAGAGTTTCTATCCAAAACATATCCACAATCCCAAATGCGATTCATATTCAAGAAAAATGACATTCCACGGACTTCATCAGATTCTAACCTTTCCCATTTGATGGTGCCATCAGGTAAGAAGTAGTAGGGAACATCATTGGAATCCTTGTCCTCCTGTTTTTCTTGCTTAGGAAACATCGTTATATCTCCCGTGATCAATTTGTAAACTGCAAGAGGTTCGTCAGCGTTCTTCACTGGGAAACCTTCCATCAAAAGCTGACCTTGATACTCCATAAAACGAGACTTCGAAAATGTGAACTCTTGTTCCTCGACGTCGGCATATCTATTTCAATGAAGCCATATGTTTCCAATGACATTATCTACAAGAAACAGGCATCCATCACCACTGAGACAGTACAATGTTGATCCAATCATCATCGTGCACACAAGAAATCCAGGACTCGCCCGTTGTACTAATGCCGCCTTTTGCCATAATCTGTCACCATCGCAGCATGCTACTGTAATCATGAATAAACCAGAGCCCTTGTTTACACAGTAAACAAAACCCACATGATGCGGGTAGCCTGCACCAAATGATAACAATATTTCTTCTGCTCATCAGAGTTATTAGGATTGAAATCTAAGGTTATGACCAAGCAAAAAACAAAAAGTTGTATAGACATTTACGGTTCAATATGCTGAATGCTGCTAAACATGAAGATACTTCCGCGCCATCTTTATCTGCAGGAGGCATCTCGATCTTTTCCTTGGTAATTGGGTTCAGGAAGAACAGAGAAAAACTGGTTTCTTCCACAACAACATCGCGTAGCAAGAGCAGCCATCCATTTTTGGAAGCCAAACAGGAAGTGGAAACGAAATCAGGGAGATCGATTGTGTATTTCCCTTTGCTGGAAATGCTTATAAACTCTCGCTTGCTCGATGAAATATTGTCGTGAATCATGATCCCAGGCGGCCTGACAACTTTGGTTTGAGGGAAGCTCAAAGCATCTGATCTCCAACTCCTGCAAACGGTTGCTAGTCGCAACTTGTTGGGTAAGTCCAACCTCTCACTTATCACCCACAATGGGAGAGACGCGATATTAGACCATATATCTATGATATAGCTGCCTCGAGCTTCTCCTTTGCCATCACTGTCAATGTACCCTCCATCCAACATGGTGTGATCTGATCCATCTGATTTTACGAGGACTTGCCCATAAGTGCTTTTGTCAAGGCAAATTGCAATTCCTACATAGCGTGGTGTCTTGATATCGCCCAGAAGATCCGTGCCTTTCCTCCTTGTATATGTCGTTGTTCCTGCAGGTTCCTCCTCTATTTCTGAGGACCTGCTTCAGCTAAAGCATAGTAGATAAAATAATTTCATTTCCAAAATAAACAATAGAATCACCCATAATATTAAGTATAAGATTTTATGATACACACATGCATATAGATAACAAAAGCAGGCAATCAGGACATTATCCCACGATACTTCTTTCCATATAAAAATAGTCATGTTTAGTATATCGAGAAACAAATTCTATTCCCTAATCAAATATCTTAACATAACTCAAAATCGAAACTCACCCAAAGCAACAGTGTTTCCATTCCGAACTTGACCATGATGACTTGGGACTTGGACTCTTCCTGACCAATCTTGAGAACTTCAGAATTGTAACCTGCAGAATTTACGAATTCAACCAGAGCAAATTAACCTATAATTACCGAGAGCTAATTCAATTCCCCTTTTATAAGACGATGACAAACACGACATCCCATATCCCCCTAAAAAAGAGAAAAAAAATCTTATATTCTCTGAGGAAGAATTATTTGTTGAAGATCAGAAGAAGATCACTCAATATCTGTCCATATACCAATTGGATCTATATGGGGAACTTAAACTTAAAAATAATCCAATGATAAAACATGTAGAAATATCTTGAAAACGATAGGGTTTGAATGAAATAATATCATAACAGAGGAGAAAAATAACTTACTATGAAAATTTCGGATAACTATTTTCTTGGTTTCTCGGCTAATAAGATCTGTAGTAAATAGAACTCCTAAACAATACAACCCAAATAACAAAAAACTCATATAGAAAAATTGTTATGACAATGAACTTACCAAAACAAACTATATTTCCCAATGAAGATGCATCAAGTAACGAATTTATCCTTTCAAAAACTTTAAGAAAGAAAACACTACGCACATATATGCAAACAGAAATATGTGACAGAAGCATCGGCAGCTAATTGACAATAACGAGTACCGTAAGTTTTAGTTTTTATAATGTAGATTAAAAAACTTTATATTATATCTTATTTAATATATATCGTCAAATTTTAATTATAAAATATACTAAAATTTGATTTATACATATTACATATTCATCAAACTATAATATAAATTTCTTAACTTATAATATAAACTACAAAACCTACGATATACATAAAACTTATAATATAAAAACTTACGATGTTCATGACGGTCAATACGCAGCAACAACTGCTGCAACAATGCACCGATATGCAAATAAAGAATATAAGAGAGTTTATATCCAAAATTAAATTAAATTAAATTAAAGGAAAAAAAAAAAAAGGAGATTGCTAAGATTTCACATGGACCCAACGGGGCCAACCCAATTCTTGCATTAACGGGAAAATCTTTGCAGAAGTTATTTTTGTTCTTTCAACGAACGAACAATGCGATGGACGGAGACGGCAGCGGCGGTTTCAGGCTTCTGCTCTCATGCCCGACTGGTCTCTCTCCTTCACAGGTATCCCTTCAAATCTTCTCTCTCATTCTTTGAAACATTTCGATGTCCGACGTCGATGGCTGAGATTTCGTACGAGTTTTGATTGTAGGTATCGGTGATCTTTGATGAATCATATGATAGGATTCCGCATCCAGATGTCGATTTAGAGAACTCAATCGCGGAGGTAATTGAATGGCCGATTGGTTTATAGTCTTTTCTGTCGATCTTTTTTTTCGACGTATTATGTACTTGTACTGTTCTAGTTTGGTGATTTGAGAAGGATTTGTTGTGATTTGTTCAATCGAGTAATGCTTGAAATGTGACCTAATCACGATAGCGAGGTAGTCAGGGTCGAGATTCGATCTATTTTACTACTCAATTTTATCCGATTCTTTCATAAATCCTATAAAATTTTGATGTGATGCTATGAATGTTTTGGGGTGATGACGGTGTTGGTTGTTAATGGTTGTTTTTTCTCATTGGTAGATATGGGATCAGAGGCTTAGGCGGAACCCATCGTTGTACAACGGAAAGAAGTTTAGAGTATGCTGTCCATCATCTCGTTCTTTGGTGCATAGTAACTGAATATATGGATGTCATGTTTTGTTTCATGAGGTAGGAATCATGTCTTTGCAGTACGCAGGGCATATCTGGCATACCACGAGTGATGCTTCGGAGAATGTACCTCGAGTGTCCCTCCTCCTTGGTTTGACAGAGTACAGGTATACACACAAAATTTGTGACACATGTGACTAGATTGTTCCTCCTTGAGTAGTGTGGTTATGTTCCATTATGGTCATATTTATCCTCTCGTAAGCTAGCTGTAATTTGACATGAGAGAACATTGTTAGCGTATGCATCTTTGATGGAGTGAAGTCACTTTTGTGACATTTATGTCAATGAGATAGGTAGGATGGGACTTCGAAACGAATCAAATGTGGTGTAGTAGTTTCGATATCATCATGTAGAAATATTTCCCGCCGCATGGAGAAAAGAGAACCATGGGAGACTATAAGGTTGATTCATTGGTTATGTGTAAGGATTTCGTAATTGTGGATTAAAAATCTGTAATACCTGAAATGTGAGGGAGCTTCTATTCTATGCTCCATCAAAGATGCATGTGGACTTTCTAAACTCAAATATAGTAACTCAAGTCTCAAGGCACACATTTTCTCTTGCTTTTCTTGTTTACTTATTTCATTTTTCTTTCCTTCCTGCTTTGCTTCTCTCTTACCTGGTTTCAGGACTTTCATCGGCACAAACCTAAGTCCATCGTGGGAAAAGTTTCTAGTTCCATCAGAAGGTAGATATTTTTGCTATGTCAAATCTCAGTACCTTTTGTAGAAATGAATGGCTAGCAATTGGGGACATATTTCTCATCTATAAGCAAGTTTGACGAAATGTTGAAATGAAAACTTTTTTACTTGTATGTTGTAAAAATTGTGGCTGAACTGTGAAATGCTTTCAATACAATGGTATCTGCTAGATACAAATCTTGTAATGCCTAGTAGATATGAGATTTAGAAGGGACTTTGTCAGTAAACTATTTGGTTGTCTAAGACTAATATGTTCAAAGATGTCAAAAGCTTTCCAATTTTGGTATTCTATCGAAAAGAGTTGCTTTGAAGTTAGATACTTCCCCCAGGACAAGGCATGGAAATTTTGCTGAAATCTAAAGCTTAACCATTTAGATTAAGACGTCTTCTCTGTTTCATGGTGTATCATATTCATTATTATCAGCTCCTTTGCTTCAATTTTCTGATACACAGTTGAGATGCTTGAAGTCTTCCTTTACTGTCTTTTGTGGTTATCTGTCTTGTAGATGAGCCTACGCGAAGCAAGCATATTTCGAACCCACTTGGAAATGGTGCTGTTGTAGAGACCTCCGACAAGAAGGTCCTTGTCCTTAAAAGAAGTAATGATGTGGGAGAATTTCCAGGGCATTTCGTATTCCCAGGAGGGCATCCTGAGGTGATGTATTGAAGAACAATTGAGGTGCCGGTAGTTTTGTCAGAAGTCCTTGCATGATCATTGTGCTAACTGCTAGTAGAAAATCTTCATTCCACTTGTGGCCATGTTTAGTACTCGATGCTAATACTTCACCACCCAATACTCTGATTTTTGAGTAGTGCATTATGTCATGATTTTGCAGCCTCATGAAGTTGGCAT